>VDFB02081350.1:0-262665 GCA_007258455.2 Sequoia sempervirens
TTTGGGACATGGGTTTCTTGCAAGGCTTTATTGAGGATCTCTTGATGTACCGGGGAAGACTTAAGCAAATCCAAAATGGATATGTGAGCGGGGGTCTTCCTTAGGTGATCAAGAATGTTATATTGAGAGTTTACAGGAGTGGGTTGGACGGGTGTGGAGGCTGCAGGGATGGTGATGCGGGCTCGTCGCGTAGTCACAACACATTGAGGGTCCTTGGCTTTAACGTGTATCATGGATACTCGAGGTTCCACCTTCTCAATGTAATGAATAACACCTTCATAATTGAAGGGCACATTCTTGTAAGTCACATTATTGGTGTTGTTGTCTTGGGGATGACTAGTGGAGGTGCTAGGACCTTGACTATGGTTTAGGAAGGCGTTTTGATAGATTTGCAGTTGAGCATTGGACGACGAAGGTTGATTGGGGTCAACCTTGATATCTCCTCGATCAATGAGATCTTGGACATAATTTTTTAAACCCTGACACTTATTCAAGGAGTGTCCCTTGATTTTATGAAAGTCACAATACTCATTCTCTTTAAACCATGTCGGCTTGGGTTTGGACTCATCGAATGGTTTGGTGACAGGATATGTGATGGGATAATTGATTTGTAACAATTTATTGAAAACAACACTCAAGGGTTCACCTAATTGGGCGTATTGATGTTTGGTGTTCCCCTGATTTCTTTGGCTTGACTGTTGAGGGGGACGGGGTGCCCCCTGCGGTACTGATATGGCATTGGGTACGGACTTTTGTTGCCCTTGGGATGCATTAGCCACTTGGACATGTTTGGTGTCTGTCACTCCATCATTCACTGCATTTTTGTTTTTGTTCCAAAATCTTGATTTATCTCCGAATGACCGTTCTTTGTCATGACTGTGTATTTTAATGTGTCCTTTGGCGATAAGGGCACGTTCAAGGATAGGTCCCTTTTCCACTATCTCAGCGAAAGTGGTGACACAGTGTAGTCTAAAATTGTGGGCCATGTCGGGATGTGAATTTTCCACAAAAAGAGTGACCATGTCTTTTTCTTTCAAAGGGTTTTTCATTCGACTGGCTAATGCACGCCACCGTTGGAGGTAGCTGGTAAAGGTTTCTCCATCCCGTTGCTTCTCTTTCAAGAGATCTAAGGTGTCAGTATCCTTCCGCAAATTGAAGGAGAAGTAGGCGACAAACTGTTCTGATAATTCTGCAAAAGTTTTTATAGACCCCTTTTCAAGAGTCATAAACCAATCTAAAGCGTGGCTTGCTAGACTTCTCGGAAACAGACGTAAGAGATAGTTATCATTATACATGACTTCTTGACATTGTGCATAAAACTCTTGCAAGTGGACCTTAGGGTCTTTGTCTCCCTTGTACTTGTCAAATTTTGGGATCTCGAAGTGTTTAGGGAATGGGATCAATGAGATGGATGGATCGAACGGATATGGGCATATATCTTCAAATTTAAATGATTGTTTTGTGCCCCCTGCTTGAAGGCCCTTAAGGGCAGCCTTGATTTCCAACAAGTCTGAACTAGCTGGTGGTGGGTTGGGGGGATATGGATGATAGAAAGATGAGGGATCTTGTTGAAAGGGTGTTGGATTGTTAAAATGTGGGTTTGGATGATTGGATGATGTCATGACTTGATGATAAGGTAGGGGGTTTTGTTGATATGGGGGTTGTTGTTGTTGTGGGACATAATATGAATTTGTTTGGTGAAGGTGTGGGGTAGGTTGCTGAGGGACTTGGACGGGATGTTGCGTGTTGGCCTGTTGGTATTGAAGGTATTGTTGTGATTGTTGGGAGGTTGCATAAAATGGTTGTTGGTGAAATTGTTGTTGATTATGGTGGTAGTAGTGTTGTGGAGGTTGCTGTTGTGGCATCGAGTGTTGCATGGACTGAGGTGGGATATT
The DNA here is from genome assembly GCA_007258455.2 of Sequoia sempervirens. Classification (NCBI taxonomy): domain Eukaryota; kingdom Viridiplantae; phylum Streptophyta; class Pinopsida; order Cupressales; family Cupressaceae; genus Sequoia; species Sequoia sempervirens. The sequence continues at coordinate 1,896 of VDFB02081350.1, forward strand.
ATGTTGTGGTTGGACCTTTGGACGCAAAAGGGACGCAAGAAAGGGAGATATGGTTTGGGTAGGCGGTTGAGATGGGTTGCCTTGTGGTTGGTAGGATGGTTGTTGTGAAGAGGTCAAAGTATTGGGTATAGGTTGTTGAGGATGAGACGGCGGGGGTTGTGTGGGCACACTTTGTAAAGGAAGTTGTTGGGTTCCGCTCGGAATGTTCAATTGGGGTGCGCCTTGTGGTGGTATTTGAGGCGGGATAGTAGATTGGGGAACCTGTTGAGGTGGTGTGTTGGTGGTCCCAGGAGGAGGAAGCGATGTAGCAAAGGAGGTACCCCCAATATTGACTGTAGGTGGGTTCAAAGGAGGGGGTGCGGTTAATGTTAATGGCGGAGGTTGCGGAATGTTTTGTGGCATGCCATAAGCGAAAGGATTATTGGGATCGGGCACCTGAGATCCACCTATAACGGAGGTCGAAGCATGTGGGGGATAATTAACCTAATAAAGGATGGCATTTCCAAATTCAGGTTGATGCCAACCCTCAATTGGAGGAACATTGGAAAAGTATGAACCTTCGAGTGCATTTTGGGACCCTTGGAGTACGTGAGATGGGGCACCCTTGTATTTGGACAAGTCAACATTGGAGGGAGGTTTAACACCCTTCTCAATCAAGTGGGCCAAGATTTCTTCCCCATGTTTTGCAAGCAAACGGTCGGTCATTTGCACATTGGCAGGATTGCTAAAATGTTCCTCAAGTGTGAGTTCGGGTTGATTAACCATGCTCTCTTCTCCATGTGGCGAGTTATTCTGATTTGCAGTGTTGGAGTGTGATGAAGTACCATTGTGAGGGTCATGTAAGATGTTGGTACCCTTGTTGGGATCTGATGAGGTGTTGTTGGGATCTTGAGGATTGTTGGATTGGGCATTTTGAGCTTGAAGGTCGGCCATCTTCTTTGCTTGTGAATGGGTCTGAACGAGCATACAAATGCTAGATAAGTAGGTTAATGCCTTTGTCAAATGATTTGATTGTGATGGAGTGTGGATTGGATCTAATTGGACTTCGATCAATTGGATTGGATTTAGATTGGATTGGATTTGGTTTGATTTGGATTTTAGATTTGATCAGATTTGATTGGATTTGATTTGATTGGATTGGATTTGATTGGATTGGATTTGGATTTGGTTGGATTTTGATTGGATTGGATTGGATTTGATTGGATTTGATTAGATTGGATTGGATTTGGATTTGATTGGATTTGATTTGATTGGATTGGATTAGATTGGATTAGATTTGGATTTGATTGGATTTGATTTGATTGGATTGGATTAGATTGGATTGGATTTGGATTTGGTTGGATTTGATTAGATTGGATTTGATTTAGATTAGATCAGATTGGATTGGATTGGATTGGATTGGACTAGATTGGATTTTGATTGGATTGGATTTGATTTGATTTGATTTATGAAAGGTGTGAGGGAAAGACCTCAAACTTGATCACGTGAGATTACCTTTAGTAACCCTAGAGCTTTGATTGATTGATAGGATGATTACGGCACCGAATCCACCTTAAGCTAGGAATGGATTGATTGGGCCGAGGATGATAACTTGCAACACTGAATTCACCTCAAGATGGAGGCAAATTGATTGGGGTCGAAGTTAAATACCAATAATCAAGTTCAAGCGCTATAGTCAATTTAGATAACCACTTGGTGATGCAAGGTTAAGGCGGTTTGGCTATGGGTGGTGTTTAAGAGGTGAGAATGGCAAAGTTGTGATGTTTGATAGGTGAGGGTATTGACTTGTGAATGGAAAATTAAAATGAAAAGGTATACTAGAGGTGATTCGTGAAAATTTGGGGTGGTAGAATGGGGGTTTAAATGGATGAAATGGAGGTTTTGGGAGGCTTAAAATGATAAAATGAAGACTTAAGATAATGGGATAATAGTTGGGAATGATGAGGTGGTGATTTAGGGGCAAAATGAATCCAAATGGGGTACTTTCGGGGTGTTGACAGCAAAAATTAGGGCATAGGCAGCATTCTGCAGTGAATTAGGGGTGCTACCATGTTTCTGCAGCAAATCAGGGGCGCTACCACGTTTCTGTAGCAAATCAGGGGTGCCACCACCTTTCTGCAGCAAAACAGGGGCGCTACCGCGTTTCTGCAGCAAAACAGGGGCGCTACCGCGTTTCTGCAGCAAAACAGGGGCGCTACCATGTTTCTACAGCAAAACAGGGGTGCTACCACGTTTCTACATAGGGCGCTACTATTTTTCTATGGGAACAAAGCTTGGTTTTTGATGGCAAAGGCTATGGCAAGGACGCAAAATGATAAAACAAGTCCAAAGTATCAAAAATTTGACAGAATTTCCACAAGAAAACACCTTAAGCAAGCACAATCCTATGATTAATATTACGGGTATGGTAAGGCAAAGTCTTAATCTGGGATGCATAAGGCTTCTAGGGAGTCCTCGATATACTCTCGGTACGTGAGGCACAACCGTGAACACCAGTCCGTCACAAGCGTGAGTTGGGAACCCCAGCGAGATACTGAAAGGCTCGGACCAACTCTTCACGTCTATCTAGGTATCACCCTAGCTTCGACGCTCCACCAATTACGACGCAACTGGATTGGGGTACAACTTTCATTCTCCCCCCTTTATATACCCCACCGGTACATGTGGTTGGAATCATCCCTTGGGGTGATGAAATCCCCAAGCAGGTTCCACTAAAAAGAAGACACCAACTGTTTCCAACTACTCCCCAGGCTCACACGAAGTGCAAGGGGAAAGTGAAAATAAATCAATGCCCCCTTGGGTAACACAAAAGTAAACAACCACAACAAACAATGAGATTTAATCCCCCTAATTAGATTATGTTTGAGAGCAGCAAAGATAATTTTTTGAAAGTCTGATTATGTAGATGCCCCTGCAAACAAATGTTAGTTGTCCTCTTTCTTTTTCGCCTTTGGTCAAATTTTGCCACAATATGCTGAAAAAACGTTAGTGAAAAATAACAATATTCTTGCCAGAACAACGTTAGAGAGTTATCACGTGAATATAGCAAAAAACTAGAGCAAAAACGAAGCCAAAACGTCCATTTTACCCTCCAAACTGTGTTGTTAAGAACCTTTGCCTTAACTTCTGTAAAGGCTGCCTTAGCCTTTCTGTAAAGCTAATGCAACTCTGCTTGAGGCTGCAACTTCTGTGTGAAGGCTGCGCGCTACTACTTGAGGTGCTACGCAACTCTGCAAAGGGTGCTACGCAACTCGTGAGGCAGCTACGCCCAACTCTGCTTGGCTACACTTGTACTGTGGGCTCGCGCCAACTCTATGAAGTGCCGCCTTCTGCCGAAGCTACGCAACTCTGCGGGGCACTACTACAACTACGTGGGCTACCACAACTGTGAGGCGCTACGCAACGCACTTCTGTGAAGGCTGCTGCAACTCTGCGGCTACGCAGCTCTATGAGCTTTTCCTACAAAATCTTAACTCAAAGAAACATTAAATGCAAGACACGTATTGTGGGTCCCCGTGCGAGAAATGTATACCTTGGGTATTATCTTTTGCTCTAAATGTGCAAAATAACTAACTAGAAACATGAATAACAAAATACCAAGGACACCTCAAGATTAGCCAAAAGAGAGTGGTTCAGCGAAAAGGAATGCAAATAAAATGAAACCGCAAATATTTTTACCTCCCTTGTTGTTGATACCTCTTTGATTGGCCGCTGGATTGGTTGTGTGCTCCTTAGATGATGGATTGAATGACTAAAATGCAAGATTCAATATGCAAGATGATGAACAAAGATGGTTAAATGATTGAAAAGGCTTGAGGATTCAAATGGACAACATGTAGTTATGAGAGTGCAAAGTGTTGGAAATGCCCTTGAGGAGGGGGTATTTATAGAAGAATTTGAATTCTCTAGAGAATTCAAGGGTCAAGATTGATCAACAAGGTCAAGATGAAGGGCTATGGTGGGTTGAGAACCCACAAGCCCTCACATCTTGACATGTGGAGGGTGAAGTGGACAAGAGGATATGAGGTGGAGATGAGTTGTCAAAAAGGTACATGAGGTGGAAAAGGACATGCACCTTGGGGGATGAGAGGATTTCCACAAAAAGGGATTTCTTGTCCCCAAGTGGGAGTGAAAGGGACTTTTGAGGAATTTTAGAATTCCTCAAAAATCTACATGGGAAAAGGAAAGGTGGTTGGGGATATAAATGTGAATTAAAAATTCACACTCATAGGATGATCTAGAGGGTAAAAGGTGGGCTCCAAAAAGGTGGGACTTGGTCACATGTGGAGATTGTGACAAGTCCAAGGTTCTAGAAGCCTTGGGAGAATGGAATGTGAATTAAAAGTTCACATTTAAAGAAGAGGAATCTAGAGCAAATAAATGTGAATTAAAAATTCACATAGGAAAGGGGGTTAACATCAAAAAGGAAAAATGGAAGAATTGACCAAAAAGGTGGTGCTAAATTTAGCTAATGATTTTGGTTAAGGTTGTGCAAATATTGGATTAGGCTAATTAACAGAAGATTAGAGGCAAGTGGCAAATGTAGGAGGATGTGACAAGGAGAGAGAAAGTGAGGAATTTTAAATTGGTTTTTTAAATCAAAAAGAGGAATAATGACTAAATTAAATAAATTAGTGTATTTATTTAATTTAGAGAGGAATAAGAGTAAAAAGACAAAGTATTAATTATTAAATTAAATACTTTATCGGTATGGGACAAGGGGTGTAATATTAATTTAATAAATTAATATTAATATGATAGACGGAGAGACAACAAATTTAATCGTATGGAAGTGATTAAATTTAGATGTCTACAGGCTCTATTTAGCCATAGATGAACATTTGATAAATGATTTAGATAATCTTGCTATTCATGAGTATCAACATCTCCTAATGCATTCTTGGCCGATATTTCCACCTTTATCATCCTTTCGTTGTTCTCGCAACTCTCATCCAATGTCAAATCCTTCCCTGTACCATTTTTGAGAATTCCCTGTAGCATCAATTCACATTCTTTGATCCACTTGGCTTTCTCCTTCAACTTTTCTCCATCTTCAAATAGTGTAGGAAGTACCATATTCATAACATCAACCACCCCCTTTGCATCTTATTGCAGTTCCTCATAATAGTCCATGTGTTTCTTTATAATTTGGTTACCCATACCAATGGCCGCACTATCAGGAACATCTCTTTCATTTAATTCTCTAAACTTTTCTTGAATCCTTCCATCAATTATCTTGTGTTCCTGCCCTATAACATGATTGTTTGAATATGCTCCCCATAGATTATTCAAGCAAATCGTTAAGTTGGCCTACCTTTTTTTTATTATTGCAGCGAGTGTATCATATTTACTTTGTGAATATGTAGTTGACTCCTCCCAATGATCTTTTACCTGTGAGATTTCACCATGTGTTATTAATTTAGGAGGTCCCATTGTGACTCCTAGCATGTCCTTCAAACGATCATTTTCTCTCATGATTCTTTCATTATTCATTTTGTACATTTCCTTTTCTTTGATCAACATTTGTATTTGGGCTTTATTCAGTTTTTCCATATTAATCCCAATGTTTGTAGTCACCACAGGATCTACCTCTCCAACCTTCAAAGTCATGACATGTCCAAATTATTTCTCAGTATCAATCACCACTTACTTTCTATGAGGTGGATACAAGGCCCATATCATGAGTGATCTGTCATTTAGGTTATATTTGGATCCATCATATATTTATGTCACCCCCTCTGGACTAAGCTTGTGTGTGGCACTATTATCCTTTAAGAAGCTATCAAAGACCAATGCAGAATTCAAATTCAGCTCTAGAAAGATCATAACCTAGCATCCTCTAACATTTTCCTTCCTTTCTTGGGGGTCATATTAGCCATTTCTCTATCCACAGTTAATTTCAAATTATTTAGTAGTTGCTCCTCATTGCTTGATGTAATATTATCAATTGTCTCCCTTATCTCCTTGCCCTTTTGCTTATATAAGAAAGATTTGAATTCTATAGAATTCACAAATTCATTGTCTACTACAAATGACCTATATGCCATCTTTCTAGTGTTTGTATCTTGGCTCTCTTCAACACTTGGTTCTCTAGGAGGGCAGTTGTAATCTTGAGCTTTTAATCTAGAAATCCTACTAGGTAGGTCTCGTGGAATATCTTCTCTAGTTTCCTCATCTCTAGAAAAAGGGGACCCTGTATTTGAAAACCCTTGGTTGTATTCCGCCACCACTCTCTCTGCTTCCTCTGCCTCCAAATTTCTAATCATGTCATCAAATGGATAAGGCACATGATCATATCCTCCAAAGTTTATCCTTTGTTTGGAAGAATTGATATATCCCTCTAGATCAAAACCTTTTCTTGGTGGACCCTTATTCATATTATACTGCATTAATTTTTCAAGGATCAAATCATATCCTTCCTTTGCAAGCACAATAAAATCACCAAAGCACAGAGTACTAGGCATAAATGCATGTTTCTTGAATGAACCAAAATTCATGAAACTAAAAAAATCCATTTGTCTTACAAATTCCAAATATGCAATCCTATTCGGGATTGTTTTAGGAAAAATGAATGAAGAATCCTCAAAACCAAACACCCTTACCATAGTAGCATCTTCCAAGAAATACCAGTCTCCCCAATTGTGATCAATTGGTCCATTAAATTCCTTAGGTTTGAGGAAGCATTTTATTTCATCAAACAATGAGTGCACACAAGGATGACTATAGAATTCATATACTAGCTTTACAAAATATTCTTCAAAACACAGGAAACTGGAATCAACAAACCTATTGTCCCAAATGGAAGTCCACAATTGAATGGGTAACAATTTTCCCTCTTTATTAAAGTATGAAACCTTCAAATTTTCTGGCCAAATCCCTAACTCTTGTCCAAAGTACAATACTAGATGCATTTTAAAAAGAGAATAATTCCTAAGGTGTAGAACACAGGATTTATTCTTGATTTCCATCAATGTTGAGTCGAGTGCCTTGGAGACCCATGAAGCATAGTCAAAAAACCTAGAATTATGACATTGAATGTTAGCGACAATTACCATGGGAACAATGGACATATACTCAGGAACTTCCATACCCAACACTTGTCCTATCGAGAAATAGGTATATCTCATATAGGGCTCGAATATGTCCACATGGAATGGAGGCCCATCACCATCGTCAAGTGGGATAGTTTTACGATCTTGTTTAATTCTATGTAAGGGCAACCACCAACCCTTGTAAGTGGTGTTCATTCTCCAAAACTCCTTTTCCAACTCTTCAATCGAAATTTTCTCATTACACCACCCTTCCAACTTAAAAACCTCACTTATTGAAGCCTTTGATATGTATATGAATGGTTTCCAAGATGGTCCACATATGGCCTTAAGTTTTGAGTCATAGTGGGTGGCCAACAATTTTACCAGCTCTATATTAACAAACACATTAGGGAAAACCATATTTCCCAAATTTAGACACCATGGATTACAAACTGGCTCAAAATGATCTCTTCAGTGAAAGTGGAATCTAAATAATTCATGGCCTCTTATTGGGGTCCAAATATCTCCTATGTACTTGCACTTGTCATCCAATTTATCCACTTCTACCCTAAGTTGTGCAGAGCACCTACCTCTGGACCCAGAGCCAGATAATTGACCAATTATATCTTGATTCAACTTTTGTTCAGCACCCTTCGGCTCAATTCTAGACTCAATTTTTTGCTTCTTACTCTTAGGGTGATTGCTCTCATTTTTTTTTCTGCCTTTCAACTTCTCTGAGCTGGTGGCTTCCATATTACTCACTTAAAATTGTAGAAATGAAAAAGTTAAAGTGCAGAGGACTTACTAGTTTTTATTGAGGTCTTTCAACTAAAACAATTATGTGGCCCTTTATTTGTCTCCTTGTTTCCTTTGTTACCAATTCACAATAATGTTCATTTTGTAATGATTTCCTTTCAATTTATGAAATTACCTGTGCTCCATGGCACCATTAATGTTTTAACTCTAGGCACGAATGTAATAGATTTTTGAATTCCTTACTGTCACATCAAATGAACTGGTCGGAAAGACACCTTCAAACTTTGGGTGATCTATACATTAGGCCCCAACCAACATTCACTGAATACTCTAGTGATTGGGGTAACACTCTACACATCTGACCAATGTTAACATTTGTCCCGTATACATCGCCAAGAGTCACCCCGACAATCATTTTGGTTCATTTGTTTCTTTATCGGCCTGACTTTTAGTATTGTTAACACATTCAGTGGTTCCTCCGATGTTATAAGTCTCACCGATAACTTTTCTTTTGGTCTTGAATATGTCGACAAAACTCCTACTGATATCCTCCTGTCAATGTAACTTAGCGGGCTGGGTGAACATTCAAGATTTACGCCGATGGCACATGTCTCACCAATATATTCCCAGTGCTCCTATCAGTGAAATAAATTATGGTCTCTCTGATGAAACTTCATGGGTGAGACTTAAACATTCAGGCCAGCATATATTTTTCATGTCGAGATGACTTGTCTTTTCAATAGATTATCTTCATTGATGAGACCATAAGCCAATCTCCTAGACATGTCTTCTTTAGTAATCCTATCTTTGAACACAAGTGTAGGTGATCTTCAAATTTACCCACTATCACATCAAATGTTCTATCAGGAAGACAATTCAAAATTTGGGTGATCATTTTATTCAGGCTTGACTAACATTCATTAAACATTCTTTTGGTCGAGGAGACATTATGCCAATATCACATAATCTATCCATCTAATTCATATAAATGTTGCCAAGAGTCACCCCAACGACTATCTTGATTTGTTTGTGTCTTCATCAGCAAGACATGGTGTATCGCTAAGACATTTAGTAATTTTCCTAATGCTATAAGTCTCCCTGATGATTATTCCTTCAATCTCAAGTATGTCGCCAAGACTCCTACCGATACAACTCCTTGTGCTTTGATTGGTGAGACAAGAGAGGTTTCTTGCCAATGGAACTTCATCAGTGAGACCTATATGCTTGGTATGACCTTTTCATCTCAGCCCGATGGAACTTGTCTTGCCAATGAATCTCTTTATTGGTGATACCATTGACCATGTTATCTTGATGTGTATCTTCTTATGTAATTGATTGGTGTGACATTTCTATTGTTTTGTCGATATGTTGAAAATGATAATATAATGATTTATGAATTGGAGAGATCTACACAAATTCTTGTCGATATGGGTTATTTGAAAACTAGATTTTTGAGGTTTTTCATGATATCAAATGGTCAAGAATGATGTGATCATATGTGACTATGATGGATTATACTCAAGATAAGGTTTTCTTTAGGGAATCAATGAGTGCGAAATCAATGTAAAATTTTCAAAATTTTACAGTTCCAACAAAGGCATAAACTTTTCTACCCCAAGGTTTCATGGGCATATGACAAGTTTAAAGGCTATTTGCTTTGTAAAATAGGCCTAATCACCCTAATCAACACAACCTAGAAAGGGTGATTTTGGTGATTTGGTCCAAAGGACTTGTACTTTCCCTTGAAGTATGTTTAATAGCTCCAAAATGGGTGTCTAAAACCATCAAGGGTTTCTCTAGTGTTTTGGGAAAGTTTTATGTTATTGGGAAAAAACTAGGTTTGCACTATTACAAGGATTCAAGGAGTCAAAGTGTGAAATTTGACTTCTATTGTTTGTCAAGCTTTGAGAGTTGTTTGGATTGTTTAAATTGGTCATTCTAAACTTGTTGGAAGCCTCTTAAAGGCAGGTTGATAGGTTGGTTGAATTGAGCCTACTATTTGATTAGATGTGTTATGAAGCACTTATTCCAAACAAATATATTTATGAAAGAAGTATATTGGCATGAAATTAAATATGATTTGTATTCCAATGTAAAAACTACAAAGAATGGAAAAAAAAATTTCAACACATAAACTATTATGTAGTAGTCAATTAAAATGAAAAATCTTACTCTATATTAGTTAGGATACACAACTAAGAAAATGATCTAAAGTGACTTATTTATCTTAGAGGAACTAAGTATATAGTATACAAAGAAAACCTACAAACCCACAACTACCCCTATTTTGAAGGAGTTTAGTTTTCTCCCCTCCCTGATATCGCTAATATTGTCAAATTATTTTAAAGAGACCAAGGGTCATAACACAACTTTATTCAACCCACTAAATAACTTGGTTAATGAAACTTGACAAAAGCAACAAAATAATTGCTACATTTGGCATTTCATGTTGAATGAACAGTGGTGACAATAATCTACTTATAGTTTAATAAAACACTATTTTTATAAGAAGGCTTGACATTAGAAAGATAAGTGTTACTTATAGTTTAATAAAACACTATTATTGTTTTAACAACATATACTATTGTATTTTTGCATGGATTCTTAGTTAATATATGGGGAGATAGACATAGATGGGGAGAGAAAGAGAGAGAGAGATAGAGATATATGGGAAGAGAAAGAGATGGAGATATATGGGAAGAGAAAGGAAGAGAGGTGTAGATAGAGAGGGGAAGGGAGAGAAAGGCATATAGATAGGTAGAGGAGGGGAGATAGAGAAAAGGGGGAGAGAGGAGAGATAGGATAAAGAGGAAAAGAGAGAAGAGAGGAGATAGATAGGTAGAAAAGGAGAGAAAGAAGAGAGGGAGAGGGAGAGCGATATGTAGAAAGGGAGAGAGAGAGAGAGAGATAGAGAGAGAAGAAGATAGGGGAGAGATGGAGAGGGAGATATATAGAAAGGGGGTGATATAGAGAAGACAACTGCTATGTGTACTTGGGTACCATGGAGAAAGGCTCTTTGGGATCTTCCATCAATCAAGGTATTGCTAAATTTTAAAACCTAAAAGTGAGAATGAAGAATCTTTCCTAGGATGGTGGCCATCCCATTATAGCTCTTAGAGTTGTTAGAGATATTTTTTTTGAATTAGAGATATTTTAAGTTATCAAATCCTACCATCATACATAATCAAAATGTTGTTGTTTCAAATGACTATGAGCATTAACTTTCACTATTTGAAGATGTTGAAACCTTTTCATAGAGAACTAGAACATTGATACAACCACTCATCCTACCTTAAAACATACCAAAAGTATCCTAGCAATTAGACATAGGAAGATTTAAGATGACTTAAAAAAATTTATTGCCAAAGCATAAACTTATGATGACTTAACCAAGCCTAGTACACACTCCCTCCCCATTAACCACTTAGACATATGAAAATTAAATGTAAATTTGTTGTTATTTTTAGTCATGTAGGTTTCCAATAAACCACTTGGTGGTGTTTCCCTTCAAGTTTATTTACTTGAATGAAGAAAAAAAGTCCTTTGATTACAATTAGAGAATACATTTGAGGCCTTGGTTGTGTAACTAGTGGACCATAGTCACATTTAACACTTGTTACAAAGTTTGGGAGTTAAAACATTAAGTATATTTCATTTGTGATGGACACATTTGAATGGTAGTAACAATAACTTGCAATTTATCAGGACTTGATTACCTTATAACCTGTCAAATTATAGCGATAAAATGATAGATTAATCATAATGTCACCTTGGGATCACATCACCATGAAAGAACTTCATCCAACATCCTTATAAGTGCAAGTACCACCAAATAGGTATTTTTCAGATCTATCTTCCTCGAGCAAGGGAAATTTAGGAAGAGAAGAGGAAAGTGAGACATGTAGGTCTAAAACAGGGAGATCAACTAGAGGTCAAAAGATTAGAATAAAATTCCACAAACACATGAAATTTTTTCTTGCTGAAGGGGGGTCATGTTCTTATGATGATGAGATCATAGGTGACATCGAGGTGACCTTGAGGTACAAACATCTACGAAAACAATTGGTACCCAAGGAACTTCCTCCAATAAACACTGATTTTATGTCAATGAGAGGATATATCGCATAACACCATCGTCATTACATGGTTTGGGCCTATTTTGCATGGAAAAAATAAAGGTATGTTACAACAAAGTTATTGAATTGATGGAGTATGTTGGACCCTATTACAATTACAAAGATTGGATATAGCTAGTTCGATATACACAAAGTATGCGTAGGTATGCACTGTCAGCAAATTATATATAGCTAAAAGATAAGGATCAAAATAAAGGAGTGGCTATGTACATTGACGAAAGGCCAAAAGCATCAGGGAATATTGCAAGGTTTATAAATAGTACATGACCAGGGTCAACAAATAAGCAACCTAATTGTATATTTGAGGCACACAAGGGAGACCGTGTATTCGTATGTGTGATAAAATCAATAACTGCAAGGGAAGAGTTACTAATCGATTACAATTTGAATCGCTTAGTTACAAACACAGTTACTATGGGGGTGGTATGTACTATGTACCATTTTACCTGACCTCTAATTAATGACTCCAATATACCATTTTATTCTTCTTCTTTTGTAAGTCTATTGGTTTCATTTCGGTAATGGTTTTTTATATTTAATTTTTGTCATAGTGGGACATTGATCGTATAGGGAAGGCTCTGGCCCAAAGCATAGATCATGATGTATCTTTAGGTGCTTCTACCCTATAGGTTTACCTCATTGTAATTGTACAAATTAGATACGAGCAAAATATTTTATTATTATGTTTTTTTCATAAGTTTATTGGGTTAATTTTGATAATATTTTTAATATTATTGCTGCAGTTGACTGATTGGGGAAAGGCACCAGCAGTAGATGAGAGCATCCATAGAGAGGTCCAGTCAATATTATGTGATGATGACATTTCTTATTCAAAAAACCCTCTCGATATGATAAGACCCAAAAAAATGCAATGAAAAAATCCTTAAGTTTTTATTCATAGTGCCTCAAATAGATGAGATAAGAGAGAGGGTTAAAATATTTACTAAGAGCACAAAACTTGCAAGTAAGTTGTCATGAGTTCTTTAATTATAACATAAGATCATTCATGGTTTTATATTTTGTACTCTTTTATGTCATGAACTAAAATATGTGTTGTTTTTATAGGATTTTTTGCGTCCTCATGATGCTTTTGGCCATGATCAGGGTACTACAAGTGCTTCCTAAGGAGTAGGGGTCAGTACAAGTGTCCATCCTGATATTCCTGTGCATACATCACATCATTCAACCCCATCATTCATGCCTATATTGTCATCTGAAATGTCGGCAACACATACCATGCATCATCCATTAGTGCACCCTCTGGCAGCGAACACATGTCAGAACATGCATCAGGACATGTACCTGGGGATGTAGAGACCACTAGTACTAGTGATGTTTTAGCAACATTTCTTGGATCTTCTGGTATTACTAGTATGGGAACATTTCCAGACACATTTATGGTGAGCGAGGATTTCATTCCCATAAAGATAGAGAAGGTCCTAAGTACTTTAAAATGTTTTAATTATTATTATATATAATCCAATTGAAATTTACTTATTGATCACTCTTTTTAAACTATTGATCCCATGATCATTTTGTAGGAAATGATGTTTTTTATAAACATCTAAGTGATATTTCATTGGAGCTCTTCAAGCCCACCATATGTACATGGTGGAATGCCCAAAATCAAGATTTAAAAGATGAGCTCATTAACTATTTAGTTGTGTTGTTCGGTAATAAAACATTCAACCGAACCAAGATCCTTAAGAAATATGGTACCTATCAGAAGTATGTGAGGGACCAATATAGGTCACATTTAGAGAAGAACAAAAAGTACGAGTGTCCCCCCATGATTCTGGAGAGGGAGTGGAAGGACCTAGTGTTAGATGGAAAGGAGGAGGCTGAAAAGAAGAAAGGAAAGACACCACCAGACCAAGGAAGGTATGTGATACTATCAACAATGTAATTATATACTGATTACTCTTTCTTTTTACATAATCTAACGTATTTCAAACTTTTCATAGGCTACCCAACACATCGAAGGCAACAAAGGCAAGACTAGAAAATCACGGGCAACACAAACTTTCCTCTGGTGGTTATATAAAATTAGCTGCACGAATTGTAAGTATCAATAAATGAAATATTGCATCCAAATAATAAATCGCAAACAATTTTAGTTTTATCACACCATAGAAGAAAAATTCATGATATTATGCAAAAATGTAGGGCTCTAAATTCAATAGAGTGCCCACAAAAGAGGACCTGAAGATTTCCTTCCAGCAAGGCTATGGAGTCATGGCTGAATGCTTAAGAGTCTTGACTAGGAAAACAAAATCTTCCATTGCATCCGACACGCAGGTAAATGAACTCAATAAAGTTTGTTTAAAATTGAATACTTGTGCAATATATTCAATATTAATTTCCACCATAAAGTAATTATGTGCCTATTTGTTTTAAACATAAAAACAATGATAATACTACACATGACATTAGAATGCAGCCTGGTGAGGGTGGAACACAACCTCTAGACGAAGGTCATGGTGTGCATCCCACTACTGGATGTATTCATGTGCTATACAAAATGCAGTATGGATTAATATAATTAAACATTTTTAATTTCAATTGGTGTATTAATTAATGTAACCTTTCATGTTTCAACTTTAGAGCATGTAGAGTGTGATCAACATGTTCAACATGATTAGGCCAGAGAAGATCAGGAACATGATGTATCCCCATCAGGTAAAGAGGACCACACTAATGTTCTTTTAAACATATTTAATTGCAATTGATTTATTAATTAATGTAACATTTTGCGTTTCAACTTTAGAGCATGTAGAGAGTGATCAACGTGTTGAGCATGATTAGGCTAGAGAAGATCAAGAACATGATGTGGCCCCATCAGGTAAAGAGGACCACTCTAATGTTCTTTTAAACATATTTAATTGCAACTGGTGTATTAATTAATGTAACCTTTCATGTTTCAACTGTAGATAAGATTTAGAGGGTGTTTAGCATGTTGAGCATGAGGCTATAAGAGAAGTTCAGGAACATGATGTGGACCCATCAGGTAAAGAAAACCACTCTAATATTCTTTTAATTAATGAAATACTTGTAACAATAATAATAAAACATATCAATTTAACATTTCTTTGTTATTGCAGTAGACCCCCCCTTGTAGTGGCATCCATGTCGTGAGGACACAACTAGGCATACATTAAGATCATGAGCAGAGGGAGAAACAAATGAAAGGGGGATAGATGATTTAGAAAATGATACTCCACTTCATCTTTTTTTAGCTTTAAAAAGAAACAAAAAAAAGTGATTGTAATCATATTATGACAACCATATTTTTTATAATATGTAAAAATTGAAAGAATGAATGTTATATGTTAGTGAATGAATGTGAATATTTTAATGAATGAATGTTATATGTTATTAATGGATGAATGAATGATTAATGTTATATGATCGAGTATGGGGAATTGAGAGTGATGTGAGGGGGGGAGGGGCCAAATGAGCTTCCACCGTCACTTGGTTGCCCCTGTTAAATAGAGAATATTAAACTATTCTCAAAACAAAGAGAAGATCAATAAGGTAATGGAATTTTCAATATAAGAAATACATCATTTGAAGCATCAAACCAATATGCAAAGTTGAAAGAAAGTGCTAACTTTTCACTATGGTGGCAAAAAAATGATTCTTTATACCCTGAATCCATACTCTGCATCATAATTTGAAGTTGTTTCTATTCCAATGTTCTGAGTTTAGTTTGTTTGTATGGATTTGTATGAATACCACATTGTGTTGTGTGTGGATTTGGTTTCAAAGCTTTGTTTCTTTTGTTTTTAGTGGTGACATAACTCTAAAATTTGACTTTTGTGCATAACAGGTTAGTGGAAAAATTGACAGCTTTGAAGGGTTTATAGGCTCGATTGAGATAGATACATAGATATTTGGATCTTGCTATTGATGGGAGGCTTCCACTTAACCATGTAATTTTGTACCATCTACAGATATGTAAAAATTTCTCTACTTACATTCATTTTTTATCATAAATGTTTTGAATGATATTAATGCTTCAAACTTAAGATTCATTTCATTGTTATAATGATCAAAATGTTATACTTTGCTATACATTCAAGGATTCTCTTGCCCCCTACCCTTTGTTCTCTCCCCCCTCCTTTTAAGTATTTTCTTTATCATAAAAGATTCACATTTTTGTCTCATTTACACAAATTTATCTGAAGCTCTAGGAGTGAATAAAAATATGTAAAATATGATGGATTGTGTATAAACTACAACTTTCCATCTTATAGCTAATTAAATCCTTAATATTTGAATAGTTTAGAGCTCGAATAATGCTTGTATATGCATGTGTAGCAATAAGGGAGCCTATGTGAAGATTGAAATTTAAAGCATCACTTTGGTATTTTTCCTTAGGCAGTGAAATGATATTTTGAGTAATACAAACCTACACACACATTGATATTTTTTAGTGTTTCACCGAGGAAATTGTTTTCTCATATACCTTCCCTTGGCTAGACATGAAGGTATATAATATTGGTTGATGGGTTATTTTTGCAAGTAGTTAATTTCATAGAGGAAGACTAAAATCTTCTTAATATCTTGTTAGGTGTGAAAGCATATGAATCACTTGCTGAAGGCACCATTTTGTATTCATCCAAAAACTAGTTTGTTCTTTTTTTTTTATGTAATTTGCATGTGTTTTTTTTAGGCTCTAGAGATGTAGCTCAGCTCTTTCCTTTACACTTTTCATCTATTTTGATGATTACAGTAGTTTGTCCTCATAATTTTTTATGTAGATCTATTTGTAACCTTATTTTCTACAAATCAATTTGCAAGCCAATCACATGTATTAAGGACTATTTCACTAACTTGTAGTCATCCATTCCTTCATAAGTTGCAGGTTGTGTTTGTGTGCCAATAAATCTTAATGATTGCGAGAACTTTAATCCCACAAGTGTACCTACTTTTTCTCAAGTAAAAGTATTACCTTATTTTATAGTACTATAAATGGTTAATTGAAGGTGCTTCTTTATATTTGAGATAGTTCAACCCTGGATTAAAATATGGTATTAGATGGGTAGTATAATAATAGAATTGAGGTCCATTGAACTCAAATTATGAACATCATTTACTGGACTATGAATAGTGTTACAATTATAATTATCTATCCTTTACCTACCTCCCTATAATGAAAAAGATAGCAGATATTGGAAGTTCATTACATGTCTCATATATGTGTTAGTATTTTAAATTTTTTTAAGTTGTTCAAGAGCTTGATTAGGTCAGGAATATGTTCTACAAGCTCTATTCTCTTGACACTACTCAACATTTTCCCTACACATTTTCTCTTCAATCTAGATGTTTCTTAACTCATTCCCTTGTTATCCCTTGGTTGTTCTCAAGTGTAATGCCTTTTCTATGCATCTTGCAGTCTATATGTATGACCAGTCATCTCTTATGAAGAATAGATAACCTTTCATGGAATTGTTGTTGTGATATTAGACAATTGCCATTGTGAGAGTAATCATTTAATTTGTATGGAAGTAAGTCTTTTTCATAGTATTTGACTTGGTATTTTAAACTTGTCTTTGTAGGATTCTATAGGGGGGAACAACAGAACTATGATGATAGGTAGAGTTGTACAACACCATAAATCATTTGGAATTATCAATATATTGCTTATAGAATACTCTATGCAACTAAAATGGAATGTGTAATGACAATTGGTCTTGAATTCAAATATGAATATAAGCATATTACACAAGAAGATGGTATCTATTCTATGATTTCAAGAACCCCAAAATAAGAAAATTAATAGGTTCCTTCTATTTAATTTCTCTTAGACACTTTTTTAATCAGCGAGACCCTCAAAATGTCTTGCTAATAACCAACAGTGTTCAAAACTCCTGAAGAGATCAGATTGGTGTGACATTGGATCTATCTTACTGTCTGAAGTCATTGGAAAGACATGGAATATCGAAGTGAGTTTTCTATCTCGTGTTGATGATTGATCTCTCACCAATGGGTTGGATTCAATGGTCATTGCCAAGAGTCTCCACAATGACATGGTGTAGGTCTATTTAAAACTCTTGAAGAGATCAGATTGGTGTGACATTGGATTTGTCTTTCCAATGGAAGTCATTGAAAAGACATGGACTATAGATCAGAGTGAGTTTTCTATCATGTGCCTATGATTGATCTCTCACTGATGGGTTAGCTTCGGTGGTCATCACCAAGAGTCTCCTTGATGATATGGTGTAGGTCTATTTAGAAATCTTGAAGAGGTCAAATCGGTGTGACATTAGATCTGTGTTGCCGATGGAAGTCATTGGTAAGACATGGACTATTAGAGTGAGTTTTCTATCCTATGCTGATGATTGATCTCTCACTGATGGTTTGGCTTCGGTGATCATTGCCAAGAGTCTTCGCGAAGGTACATTTCAATGAATATTTTAAAAAAAAATTCATTGTTTAGTCGCAATTTTGACGAAGGCAACTTATGAATCACCTAAAAGGTCTGACCAAGTTGCTATAGCTACGGTGAAATTTTCATCGCAACTACTTCCTCAATTCATCAAAATTGTGATGAACATCTGGTGTTGTTTCCTCGCTTTGGTAGAGGCATTCCAATTGTGTTCTCATAATATTTTGTTGGCAGATAGACAAGTTTTTGTCGATATTTTGATAAACAATAGAGCCATTTTATGATTTTGATGACCAATGAATCTAAGTCATTATTTCAACATTTAATTCTTGGTTAGAATTTCAATGAAAAATTGGTGACAAAAATCATTTGGTTAGTTCGTCGGTGGTCCGGCAAACATTTGTTGAAATACTAATGAATGTTTGTCAGAAAATGGAGTCAAATTCAGTAGTGCATCATTCTTCCTCTATTATGTGTTTTTATTTTTGACAATTGGGGACAATGTAAAGTGTTGGGGGCATTTAGGCCTCCCTTCCATTTTTACTCAATTTTTTATTTTTATCTTTTCTTCTTGTGCATTCTTCATATGGTATAATATATTAGGGGGCTAATGACAGTTCATTTATATACTACTATTATACTTATTCATATTTATGAGCAGCTTTGACCTTGAAATATCATATCACCCCTATCTCATGTGTATTGTGTTAGTGTTGTATGTTTCTTTCTCTCTTATTTTCTTGAGTTGTGATGTTGTGGTGCTCATGTATTATCCCTCACTTGGACAAAAACATTATCATAGTTACATCCCCCTATGTCCTGCGGGCCAAAACATCACTTTTTCATTTTTTGTTTTCTCTCCTTAGGATGTCACATGTCTCTGTGTTCAACACGCACCATCCTAAGGGGGGGGGCTATCATGTCAACTTCAATTTTTAGAAAATGCACTGGTGACCAACAAATCTTTTCTTGAATATCTTTCCAAACATTTTTCAAAAAATCAAATTCTCGACTTGGACCCCTAGTGAAATGTGTTTCCTTTGTGACAAGTTCACAAAGAAAGAACTTGAATAAATTTCCTCTAAGGAGTGAGCAACTTTTCCTGAAGGATAAGCTGTGACCTTCCCCTTGTGAGGGGACATTTTCTTCCTTTCAAATTCCTCAATGAAGTTAATATCTTTCAAAAGGATTCATGGATGTTGAATCGATTTGTGAAAAAAAAATTGCACTTTCAAACAACACATCCTTTGATTCGACCCCTCTTCTTTTGAAGGATTCCCAAGGGACCCGGGTATGTGCAGGATCATCATGGAAAAAACACGCCCTTAAGTGGCAAAAATTTAGAAAAATCAAAGTTAGGCAACTTGATGTAAAAATTTGAATAAGTTATCTATATTATTTCAAAAATATGTAAGAATAGAATTGTAGCAAATTGAATGTAGTTTCTAAAGTACTAGGTTTATTTAAAAAAACAAAAAATCTATTTGGTGAAATTTTGAAATTTCAATGCAATAGTACTTAAATTTCAGGGAAAAATAAGTAGGTGTCTGTCTAACCATCCTAACCATAATAAAATGATAATATTTTTTTATAATATTTTAGATATAAGTAGAGTACTCATGTCCTAATGTGATGCATATATTTTGGTAATTTTTTTCCAAGTAAATAGTTAATTATGAATTTTTTATTACAACTTTTAAAAAATATCAAAACTCATATGTCTGACCACCTTAACTTGGTCAAAACTTCATGAAATTCAATATTTTTAAAAATTCTATAGTATGTGAAGTATAGAATGTGACGCATATTTTGGATTCAAAAAATGTGATACCATTTGAAAGCTAAATATTTTTTTCAATCAACCTATCAATTAGGACTTTAGTCATAATTCAAATACAAAATGAATAATATTTATTTATTAAATTCAAAGTAAAGTATAATTTATATTGATGGAAAGTTGAGAATCTCCTTTAAAAACCCTTTTTGTTTCATCAATTTTGGGTAAAAAAAAGTCATTAGCCACATGGACCATCATATCACTTACATATCACAACTTTTTGGCCCATCATGATCCTGCACATACCCACCCTTTTGAAATCTCTTCCTTCAATTTGTGACTCTTTGCATGACTATCTACTTGTTTTCCTGCATGGATGCTATCTATTTTCTAACATGTTTTATCTCTTGATTAACATGACGTTTTCTAGGTACACCTATGAAACCGCTTCCTAGTCCAACTCTATGGAGTCCCCTTAAATTGGGCTTCCTTCATGATATAGTACTTGGGGGAATTCCTTATTTGCAGGTCTGACGACCTGTGAAGCACTTTCATCCTATGAGATTTTTCCATCATTGGTCTATGGGATTTCGTGTACTTTGTTCAACTCTATAGCTCTTAAGATCTACAAAGTCCTTTGTTTGAACCTCATCAGGAGAGAGTATCTACAGAGTTCTTTGTCTTCCTTACACTTTTGAGTTCACCAGATCATGGTCTACTTCCTTGATGGTTTAGGTATACATTTCTAAAATTTTGATCTACTTTATTGAACATTCACTAATGCTGATGCTCACTAAAGTGGGGGAAAAATGTATACATATGAATTTTCACCCCTTGTGTAAATTCCCCTTTTGCATTCCCTCACCTTAGAAAATCAAACCTAAATGGAAAATTCCACATCATCCACCTTCCTTCCATCCACTTGGCATTTTTCCTGTGTCGGTGAAGGAATTTTTGTCGAGGATGTGAGTACAATGCACAGATGTCTATGCAGCGTGCTATCATCCCTGACAAATCCCTACCTCTAGAGTCCATAGGGACATTACACTCTCCATTGGGCATGAAGCATAATACCTCTGTGTCAACTAGCCAACATGAAAATGGCTCTTTCTCTCTCATTTTGGTCTTCAAATGCATCCATTCATTCCATCTTCTACAATCTCCTTAGCAATTCACTTGATCTCTTATAATTTTCACAACATTCTCTTGAGCAATTCCATCCATATTTCTACACTTTTTCCATTAGAGCCACAACTTGGTGTCTCGAGGAACTACTTCATTTTTGCAACATCATAGAATTTTCCAAGCTTGTTTCTTCTCCTACATGCTTGAGGGCACCTCGATCAAGAATGTGATTTTTCTTGTTGGTTTACTTAGCATAGTGCTTTTGTGATTGTTTGGTTTCTTTCCATTATATTGTTTATCACATTTCCTATCTTGTGGCTTTCCTCACTGTCCACGGAGGTCGAAACACCAAATTAAAGGTTTGATTGAGGCAAACCCCTGTACATCCCCAAAATTTTCCTCTCTTGGATATGTGTACATATGTGTATGCATGGAGCTCATTGGGAAGCTAGATTTTCTCTGTCACTCATGTCATTCCTATTGTCATTTATCATGCTTTATTATTCTATTTGGTTTGTTAAAAATTGTTGACTAGGCTATTAGAGATTTTTTGGCTTTCTGCATTGTAATTCACACTTTCTAGCCATACAAATGCCAGTGCACTAGAGAGACTCCAATTGTCATCCCAGTTCCATGCTACCATCCTTGAGCAGAAAGATGTCTAAGGTGTATTCCAGGTTTCAAAAACTATCTCGTATAGTCTCATCTAAAGGATAGCCTTGGTGTGGTTGGTCCCCCTACCGTACACCACCAAATAGGTGTATTAAAGTAAAGGATAGAAGCAATAAAGTGAAAATATATTTTTTATACTCTTATGTGTATTTTGTGTCTCCCTAGCATATGAAAATATTGAAACATCATAACCTACTTAATTATCATTTATCACGCATCTAATAATTTCCTTGTATTTAGGATTTTATTACCCTCAAAAGTGCAACAAAATGCAAAGACAAATGAAGTGAGTGTGGTCTCCAACTTTATGCACTCTATGTTTAATTCAAGGTTGAATTTTGAACTCACATGGTCTCACATGGGTGGGAAACACTCGCATCATAATACATAAAGAAACACTGCTATTGACACAAATATATATATATATAATAATACTATTGAGTTATCCTAGTAGGATATGTTTGATCACATAAAGTGTCGTTAATTACTAGAGGTGTCACAACTAGTACCCATCATGCCACCACATACCAACAAGATGTGCAAGGACCCTCACACAAAAACACTAGTACTCACTTTACAAACTATGATGCATTGGGGTATCATAACCACAACACATGAGATAGGTTTCCATTTAAAACCATACATTAAGATAGCAATAAGTAAATGGGTGTAAAAATATTCATGGAAAGCATATATGCTAAAAAAAACTTTATCATATGTCATCAAAGGAACCCTTATTATTGACAGTAGGACTTGCACATATATTACATAGGTTAAGAAATCTATAACATATTCATAGATAGCTACCACTTAGGGTGTTATTATATGTACATTCCTCTTATGCAATGTTTCCACTCACATACTATAATTCCTATTATTCAACATGTATATCCATGCAATTTCATATGAATTCCATCTTCTACCACTTAATCCATGTCGAAACATATTATCAAAAAATTTCATATAAAATTAAATGAATACAAATTATGCTTTAATTTGAATTTAATAAATAATTATTATCCAGTTTCTATTTGAATTATGACTAAAGTCCTGATTGATAAGCTGACTGGAAAATTCATAATTAATTATTTTCTTAGAAAAAAATACAAAAAAATATGCATCACATCAAAGCATAAGTCCTCTACTTATATCTAAAATCTTATTAAAAATATTATCATTTTATTGTGGTTAGGGTGGTCAAATAGACACCTACTTATTTTTTCCTAAGAATTTAAGTACTATTGCATTGAAATTTCAAATATATATATATATATAAAATAAACCTAGTAGTTTAGAAACTACATTCAATTTTCTATAGATTCTATTCTTAATTATTTTTTAAATAATATAGATAACTTATTCAATTTTTTACGTCAAGTTTCCTAACTCTTATTTTTTTGAATTTTTTCGCCACTTAAGGGCCTGTTTTTTCCATGATGATCCTGCATATACCTAGTCACATAGCTATTTCCCTTATATCATTCTTGTAAAATTCTAGTATTATCAAGGATATGTATTCAACAATATTTTGTAAGGGTTAAGTTCATGTGGGAGATGTTGCTTATTAGACCCTTGAGTCACCTCTTTAAATGTCATTGTTTATTTTAGGTTTTATAATGTCTTTATGTTGTTTTAATTGTTTAAATGGTGCCCTAGGTGGTAGTTCTAGAGAGTAGGGGTCTTTTATTCTATAAAATCACTTAAATGAAGTTTAAAAGCCACTCTAATTTCACACTTATTAAAAGTAGAAAAAATGGGAGTTGGTTGGGTGGTTGGGAAGGTTTGGGGAGTTAATTACCCTTTTCCCTTATATATATTCCTTCTTTTGAGGGGATCCCTCTTTTGTCTTGATTTTTCTTTTTGCTTGGCTTGTCTCTCTTTGTCTTAACTTATTTTCCTTACTATTGCTTCTCTTGTCTCTTGGTTGCTTCCTTATTTTGAGAACTCTTGGGAAGGATAGGAGAGGAAAAATGGAAGAATATGGCTTGGAGAAGGAAAGGATACCACCTTTTAGATTTACACTTGCTTTGGTAAGGCCTACCCTTGTTGAACTTTGTTTAAAGATGTAAAGGCATGTTATTTATGGTTTAAACTTTATGTGAAATTTGATGCTAGATCCTTTGGAATTTATGTTGGAGTTGTGTGTTAGGTATAGTCTTGTTGAGTTCCATCTTGTTTTGAATTGTCCTTGTGTGGATGGCTATTTAAGGGTTAGGGTGATGGGTTTTAGTATGTATGTTTTCTTTGTGTTTATCTTGTTGTGAAGTTGGTTTGAGAAACCCTTGGGTTGGTGGTGGAGTGTATAAGAAAATGGCTATGTGACCTTTAGAGCTCAGGGGTGGATTGAAAATCAATCCTATGGTTGGGAGGAGAGAATTTTGATCATGTTATTATTTTTTTATTTTGTTGATTATCTCTTCAAGTGGACCTACTATTAAAGTTGGAAACCAAATGGGAGTTCATTCAAGTCTGAAAAGATATGCACCTTGTGGAACAAGGGAAAATTCAAGTTTTGATGGAGTGAAGTGATGTGGGTTGTAGATGTTATGTATGTGGCTAACATTTAGGGTCTCTGGATATGACCTACCTCATAAGGTTAGTTGGGTGATTTGATAAGGAAGGTATTTAGGCATTTTATTTTCAATGTTTTGATTTCCAAATAAGACCTAAAGGAATTTTTAAAAAAAGCACTCCATGTTAATTAGTATAAAGGGTGTTGTTAGATTTTATGTATCACCCAGTTAATAGGTGAAATAGGAATTCAAAACTTAGATTTTGAAAACATGAAATGCTCTATTAGTTGCAAAAATGCTAAAGAAGCTTATGTGTGTTATGGTTGCAAGATATAGTTAAGATAATTGTTCCATTCTATCACTTTAAGTCTAATAACTTTCTTACAATGTTAAATGAAAAAAAATATAGACTTGTGATAAAAATTTGATTGGTGAAATTAAAATCTAAGTTGAGAAATATTATTCTCGTAAAAGCATGAAGATTGGTCACATTTAAAATGATTATATGAATTAAATATAATAGTCATCCCCTAGTGAATAACTTGACTAGTTAATATAAATGAAAAGAAACCTTATCTATAAATTGGGATTATAGGAAAAGAGCAAAAAAAAATTCACACTTTCATAATAATAATAAAAATATATAACCAAATTTGAATATATGATTATGTTGACATATTATTAATGATATGATTAATAGAAGTGAATATACTCTTATATATATTCTAGATAATATATATTTACATATAATTGTATTAATAATAATTTATATTATAAAGCTGCTATACATTTCTACCTCGTAAAATACACTTCATTTATTTTATTTTACTTTATCTTTGCTAAGAGAACAAAGATAGGACAAACGTGTGAACAGCAAATGAATATGTAAATTGGTGTTTCTCTGTGACCGATGACTCTGCAATATTGTTTGCAAATCTGAAAAATAAGACAGATATGTATGTGGACAGGCCAACCTCTCTCAAAACCAGGGTATATGACGTAATTCATTAACAATTAGAACCCAATTTCTTCATATTACACCTTGTCGTCTGCAACCGATAAAATGGCATAATGAATCCAATAAGTTGAGGGGCAAAATGCTTCCAGATCTGCATCTGCAAATAAAAGAAAGGAAAACTGAAAAAAAACAGAAACTTCTGATCAAACATTTTAGTCTTCTACATTCGTAATCTGCAACCTTCAGAGAAAATAAGTAAAGTCAAATCTGAAATAAAAGAATCCATTTTGGAGGTAAAGAGAATTGCAGTTAAAAAAATAGTGTGATTTTTATAGGAGGATTGGGTAGTTGCAAATTGGTTGTAATTAAGAAACTTGATATTTTATGAGATTCAAATAAATTAAAGTTTTTTTTTTTAGACTGTAGGAATTCGGTAGTATGACCCCTATAAACTGTAATGCACTTGGTTAAAAAAATTTAATGTGACCAGCGGTGAGGACAATAAGAAAGATTTAGCCAACCGAGCTAAACAAATCAAAGTTAAGTTGGAATGGGGTTGGATTTATTTAATAAAGTAAGAAATAATTGTGCTCAAAGTGACTTTAAACTCATTAACTCCTTTGGATGGTTAAACGTAGTAGCTATTAAATGGTAACAATATTTGAAAGTCATAATTTTTGTATAAACATTCTTTTACTAATTTATTTATGTATATAAGATTCAATAGTTGGTTGGTGATTTAGTCTCAATAATTTGAACCTATTGTGAATGGATTTGGGTTCCCATTAGATAGCTCCTTGCATGTTATTATCGTACAAATGATTACCAACACATTTAACTAATTATCTAATTAAAGTATTATGTTATCTCAGAATACCAAAATCTTAAGGCTGAAGGAGGATGGAAGGCAATGGTTAGAAGCAAAGTGCCATTGAAACTAGGGTTTCCTTTGGCCTGGACTGTAAGACGCAAGATGCACAGGGTTTGCATAAGGGATTTTTCCCCACTAAAGAATGCAGGGGTGGTTTGGACCAACAGGAAATGTTTCAGACAATGCAACAAGAAGGAATACAGGCTATGACAGCGATGGCGGGGTTGGGAGCGACCCTTCTAAGCAGCGACACCAATCGAGTGAACATCCTATAGGATGAGTCGGGGCAAAGTTAGATAAGGGACCCTTTTTGACACAGCCTCGGCACCTTCAACCGGCACCTTCAACCGGGCACTTTGCAGCCTTTCGTTTCTTCGCACAAAAATGCTTTTGATAGGGGTGAATCGGTCACAGCACTTCTCCCAACTTCCAGATTTGTCACTTTGGAGCTTGATGCCGAGTTGGAGCGAGAATTTTTGTTCAATGAAGGGGTTTTTTCTAGGCTTGGTTTGATTGGACGTTTCAGGGGATTTTGGCCAAGTTTAAAAGACCTTAACTAGTGGATTTCACATCAATGGGAAGGTTTGTTAGATGGGGCTTTCAATATCTATCCCATGGCAAGAGGCTTCTCCATAGTGGTGTTTGAAAAGCAATAAGATAGAAATAAAATTTTGTGTGAGTATCACTGGGAATGGGATGAAAAATTTCCCCTGATGTTAAAACCTTGGCACCCGACATTTAATCTAGCCACTGAGGTTTTTGAGAAGGTCCCAATCTGGGTGAGGCTTCCAAACTTTCCCTTACACTTTTGGTCCGATTCATTCTTAGAAGCTGTAGGGAACTCTCTGGGAAATTTTTTAATGGTGGATGAAGGATCTTCAAATCTATTGCACTCAACCTTTGCACGGATTTTTGTGGAAATGGATATTTCAAAGGCTCCTCCAGAGGAGATTCGTTTAAAGACATCAAATGGTGTGTGGGTGCAACCCCTAGATTATGAAGGGATCCCTTTTAGATGTAGAGTTTGCTTTAAAACGGGGCATCTAGCTATGCAATGTGTAAAACATAGAGCCTCTAAATCTTCCTCTTGGTGGAAAGATGCTGGCCCCCAACACTATTCAGTAGAGAAAAAGGATGAGAATCAGTTGAATGCTCTAGAAATCAGCAGGGTAGATTGTGGCCAAGAAGGGGTGGAGGCTATGGAGGATGGTAGTAGAGAGTGCGTTCAAGAAGGGAAGGCAAATTTTGTGGATGGGTGTAGGGAGCTTCAGCTGCCAATTGTTGAAGACGTGACTCAGAAAAGAAACCAAGTTAATGACAGCGATAAGTCTATCCAGAATGAAGGAGAGAAGGAGTTAGACCCCAATATGTGGGCAGTGACTCCTGACTGTCATGAGAATAGAGGCTTAGCAAGGTCACAATGGAAAGAGATAGGGAAATGAAAGGCTGGAGAATGGAGTCAGCAGGAAAATGGAGGCTTGGATGGAGCTTTGAAGAATCCTATTGCTAAATCTTTGGATTGGCAGAAGGCGACAGCTAGGGTAGAAGATGGTTGGCAAATGGTTAAAGGGAAAAAACAAAGAAAGAAAGGAAGGATACGTTTGCTATGGTACTGAGGTCTCAGATGAAGAAAAGATAGTCTCGAGCCCACCATTAGATGTTGGTTAGGCTGATTTTCGAGTTTTCCTGTGTAATCTTCATTGTTTGTAACACTTTATTGTGTTGTCTTTGGGAAGATGGTTGTTTTAGGAATTGTCTTAAGGCATATGACTGGTGTTGGTTATGGTTCTTAACTAGTTTTACAAGGATTTTAGCTTTGTAATCTATTTTCTCTTTATTAATAAATTCACCTTCTTATTGATCAATTTTTTTTATCTAATTAAAGTAATAATAATAATAAGATTGTGAAGGAATTAAAAATATATGTTTAGCATTTAACTTTACAATGTATAATAAATAAATAAATGAATTAAAATTATAAGGTGGATACTTTCTTATTTGAATAAATGTGAAAGGAAGAATAAATAAGATATTTATTATAACCACTCTATATTACTAATTTTAAAATTGATTTCTCAAGTGAAAAATCAATTTAGATAAAACTATGCAAGTGAATCTATATTTGAAAAGTATACATTAAATAAAGATCAGTTAAAAAGCATGAGTTGCATGATAAAAGAAATAGTGGAAGATTTAGTAATAAGAATTAAACAATTGTTAAATAGAAGTTTCCATATCATATTTATCAATCAATAGAAAGTTTCTAAATTTGAAACTAAAATGATAAAAAGTAAGGATTTATGTCTATTTATTTATTATCAGAATAGAAAGTTAACAACCATTATTTAGTTCTTAGAGTCTTGAATTAATAAAAAAATAAGGACTAAAATTGTTTAAAGTATAATTTTAATTTGCTATTAATAATATACCCCCTTTTAAATTAAGTTATACTTAATAAACATAAAATTAGTAAAAAGAAAAAAAGAGAAGATTTAAATTATCTTCATTGTTGTTGTTAGATGGTCTAAGCATGAGTTTAATCAATAACTGGGAATCCATTTAATAATTTAATTTTAATTCAATAACAGGGTTACTTGATATGATTATATTAAAGTTGTCATAATTCATTCAATCATATTGTGTAACTCTTTTGTTGATATTATAATATTTTTGATTCCTAGGAGAGTTGAATCAAATTTAAATTGTTCATTTTTTTTGTAAAAGATATCTTGGAACATATTTTGTTTCTTGATCTTCTTCACTTAAAATGTTTTTTTTTGTGATTATTGATAATGCTAGGTGGTATGAATGTCAAAAAGAAGGAACAAATCAAGGTAATCATAATAGGAATTTTATTTAAGTTAATGTTATTGAGAAAATTTAATACTAACATTATTATTAGTATCTTCCTAATGCAGGAGCATCCAGTGGTGTAAGGGAAATCTTGCATCACCCAAAAAAACATGCATTGCATTTATATTTCCTTTGGTTAGCTTTTTTGTAGATGTCTTTGCATTTCTAGATACCCTTTTTGTTATTATGTAAATCCCCACTTTCAGTTTTGTTGTTCTATTTTCTCTAGTGGACTTCTGTCTTTAGTAGCTTTTAGAAATTGCTGCTATTTTTAGAAACTTTTGGGAATTGAGAGTATTTTGGAATGAAATTTGAACGAAAATTATATGGAAGGATTTAGAATGGAAAAATAAGAAGATTGGTGAAAGAATCAGGTGGAGAGCATTCCCAGTTTGAAAGATATTGCAATTTCAGTCTCCCAAAAAAGCACCTGAAAACCTTCCAGATTGGGTTTGAGGTACTAAACGGCCCCAAAATGGCCCAAAAACTTGCTAAAATTGGCAAAGCAATTTTTAGCACATTCTTGACATTGAGACCTTTCCAACGGTTCAAACGGTTCAAAAAATGGAGTCTCAGATCAAAAGTTATGACTCCCGAAAGTTGGTACAATTTTAAAAGGTGTTGATTTTCGAATGGTGTTCTAATTTTTGAGTTTCAAATTGTAATTCTTAGTGCCATCATAACTTGAATGTTTTTTTTTTCTCCTAAGGGAAAAGGGCTATTTATAGGGGGGTTCTTTCTGATTTTAGTAGTTTTTGGGGAAAAAGAGTTTGCATGCTGCGAAAAGGGGAACTTATGTATTGTCTATAATTTTTGAAACTTTTGTAGCTTGCATGTATCATAGAGTTTGAGGATTTGGGATCCTCTGCATGTAATATTTTCCATTATTGAATAATAATAATTTTTGCTAATTGTGTGCATTATTTTTGTGTCTTGGGTTTGCTCTCTCGTTAGGTGGTATCAGAGCAGGTTTTCTTGAGTGTGTGAATAGATCGCCGACCGTGAGGTAGTTCGCACTAGGACCGTGGTTGTGGGTTTGAGGTATTCAAGATGCCTCCAAGAGTGATGCTTGGTAGGTGTGGTGGTGCTAGATGTGGTAGAAATATTGGTGGAAGAGATCCATTGGTGTCTAAGGGTTTCAGAGCCCTCTAGAGACAAATTGATGCATTGCAGGAGTAGATGAGAAGAGGGTTAAACCCGGGAAGAAGAGGAGAAAGTGAGGATGAAGAAGAGATGGAAGATACATATGTGGAAGAGGAAGAAGTAGTAATTGATCAAGAGAAAATGTGGCTAATTAGGGCCATTTCGAAGATCAGGAAAAGGCCTAAAATAGAAGTCCCTAGTTATTCTGGAAGTCTAAACCCAGAAGAGTTGATCGACTAGATCAACAAGCTAGTAGAGTATTTTGAGTATGAAGAAGTAGAGGACCCAGATTAGGTTAAGTTTACAAAAATGAAGTTGAAGGGCCATGCCAATATTTGGTGGAAAGAGGTCCAGTTAGAGAGAAATCAACAAGGGAAAGGAAAGATCAGCAGTTGGGATCACATGGTGGAGAAACTGAAGAAGCAGTTCATACCAGTGGACTATGAGTTAGATCTATTGAAGAAATTACAAGGGTTGAAGCAAGGAAGTAGATCTGTGAAAGAATACAAGGAATATTTTCACAAGATAATCATCAGAATGGGGCATGCAGAGGCTAACAAGGAGAAGGTAGCCTGTTATCTTAATGGGTTATGACTGAGCATTCAAGAGGAGTTAAGTCTGGTCAGAATGACCACCATTGAGGATGTGTACCAGTTTTCCCTGAAAGTTGAAGAAAATTTTAACAAAAGGTTTGATAACAAGCAAAACGGAAGAGGAGGTCAAAGCGAAAAGGGTGGTGGAAGACCTTCTGGAAGCCGAAATGAAGATGAGAAGAAAAATGGAGATGTGGGTACTAGCCGAGGATAGAGGAGTGATAATTTCTACCACCCACGTGATCAAAACGGTGGTGATCAAAGAGGTAGAGGATGAGGTAGGTCTGGACAAGGATCTAGAAGAGGTGGTTTTAGAGGAACTTTTTTTCAGCGTGGTGAAGAAGGGCATCGAACCAATGAATGTCCACAACACCAAGAAAGGATAGATAGAAGACCAGAAGGTCATGGAAGGGTTGTACATGCAGATGAGGAGGCCCAATTTGAGCATTTAGATGATGCCAAAAGGGGAGAAGCCCTAGTGGTGAGAAGGGCCCTGGTGACTGGAGAGAAGGAACCAGAACATAGGAAGAATCTATTTCGGACAAGGTGCAAACGTGAAGAAAAATGTTGTGATGTCATTATTGACAATGGGAGTACTCATAATCTGGTGTCAAAAGAGATGGTTGCAAAACTAAAGTTGAAGAGGGAAAGACATCCACATCCATATCGAATTGCCTAGTTGGAGAAAGATCACAAAGTTCTAGTCAATGAGCAGTGTCAGGTGAAGTTCAAAATTGGGAGCTATCGTGATGAAGTACTCTATGATATCATCCCCATGGATGCATGTCACATGTTGGGGAGGTCGTGGCAGTTCGACAGGCGAGCTATACATGATGGCCATGCAAACACTTCTTCCTTGATGAAGGATTGAGTCTGCCATAAGTTGAAACCCCTAAAGGAGGATGAAGAAAAGGTATGCAGTAGTGCTAGGGTTTGTTATGTTGATGGAAGGAAATTTTTAGAAGGCCTGAAGCACAAGCATCTGTGTTATGCATTGATTCCTAAAATGGATAAAGAGGATAGTGGGAATGTACCATAAGAAGTTTCTGGGTTATTGGGTGAGTTTCAAGAGATTTTTTCTGATAATGTTCCTAAGGGTTTACCACTAGTGAGAAAGATCAGTCATCAGATTGACTTGATCCCTGGAACCAGTTTGCCAAATAAGGCAGCTCATAGAATGACTCCTGCAGAAAATGAGGAGTTGAATAGACAAGTTTAGGAGTTGTTGAGAAAGGGTTTGATTCGAGAGAGTCTAAGTCCATGTGCAGTACCTGCAGTACTAGCACCAAAGAAGGATGAGGAGTGGAGAATGTTCATAGACTCCTAAGCCATAAACAAGATAAAAATCAAATACCGATTTCCTCTGCCATAGATGGATGACTTTATGGACTGTTTGAGTGGAGTGCAGTACTTCACAAAGATTGACCTAAAGAGCGGATATCACCAGATCCGAATTCATGAAGGAGATGAATGGAAGACCGCCTTCAAGACCAAAGAGGGTATGTATGATTGGTTAGTCATGCCTTTTGGGCTAACCAATGCATCGAGCACATTCATGTGGCTGATGAACGAGGTATTGAAAGATTTTTTGGGAAATTTGGTTATTGTGTACTTAGATGATATTTTGATATTTAGTAAGTCCTTGGGTCAGCATTTGGTGCATATTTGTAAAGTCCTTGAAAAGTTGAGAGAAGAGAAATTGTTGATTAATCTAAAGAAGTGTAGTTTTGTGAGGAAGGAGTTAGTGTACTTAGGGTTTGTTGTTTTGGTAGAAGGTCTCAAGATGGACCCAAAGAAGGTGAAGGCTATTATGGAATGGCCTACCCCAAGAACTGCTACTGAGGTGAGATCTTTCCATGGTCTAGCTAGTTTTTATAGAAAGTTCATCAAAAACTTCAGTAGCATTTGTGCACCCTTGACTGAAACAATGAGAGGGGATAGAAAAGAGTTCAAGTGGAGCACTAGAGTGACAAAGAGTTTTGACCTATTGAAGCAGAAAGTGACATAGCAACCAGTTTTAGCCCTCCCATATTTCAATAAGGTGTTTCAGGTGGATTGTGACGCTAGTGGTTGTGCCATTGGAGCAGTGTTGAGCCAAGAAGGTAAGCCCATTGCCTATTTTAGTGAAAAATTAAATGATGCAAAGAGGAAGTACTATGTATATGATCAAGAATTTTACGCAATACTTCAAGCATTAAAGAAATGGAGACATTATCTGCTGCCAAAGGAACTTGTTTTGTTTACTGATCATCAAGCATTATAGTATCTGAATAGTCAAGGAAAATTAAATCAGAGGCATATGAAATGGGTAGAATTTTTGCAAAGCTATACCTTTGTTTTAAAGCATAGGAGTGGGAGGTTGAATAGGGTTGCAGATTCCTTAAGTAGGAGGTATACATTGTTGAATGAGATGCAGATTGAAGTGGTTGGGTTCAATGAACTCAAGACATTGTACCCTGAAGATCCTGATTTTGTAGAAGCTTGGAAAGCTTGTAAGGAACCTGTTACAGTTGACAGGATGAAGTGGCTAGATTTCATAATCTAGGATGGCATGTTGTTTAATTGAAGTCAATTGTGTATCCCAAGGAGTTCCATGAGGGAGAACCTGATAAAAGAGAAGCACAGTGGAGGAATGGCTGGACTTTTTTGTTGGGATAAGACTATTACCATTATTAGTGAACATTATTATTGGCCATAGTTGTCACAGGATGTGAGGAAGTTTGTACAGAGTTGCAGGGTGTGTTAGATGGCTAAGGGAGTGAGCCAAAATATAGGGTTGTATCAACTCTTACCTATACCAGAGAGGCCTTGGGAAGATATAAGTATGGAATTTGTTCTTGGTTTACCAAGGATGCAGAGAGGGAATGATTCAGTTTTTGTGATAGTTGACAGATTCTCAACGATGGCATATTTCATTCCATGCCAGAAGACCCATGATGCAATGCACATTGCTGACTTGTTCTTCAGAGAGGTGGTGAGGCTACATGGTCTGCCAAAGAGTATAGTCTCAGATCGTGATACCAAGTTTGTAGGATACTTTTGGAGGACCTTGTGGAAGAAGTTGAAGACAAAGTTGAAGTTTAGTTCTGCACACCATCCCCAAACTGATGGGTAGACTGAGGTTGTGAATAGAAGTCAGGGCAACCTATTGCGATGCTTGGTAGGAGATAAA
This sequence comes from Sequoia sempervirens, assembly GCA_007258455.2. Taxonomy (NCBI): domain Eukaryota; kingdom Viridiplantae; phylum Streptophyta; class Pinopsida; order Cupressales; family Cupressaceae; genus Sequoia; species Sequoia sempervirens. The sequence continues at coordinate 35,887 of VDFB02081350.1, forward strand.
CCCAAGGGATGGGAGTTGATCTTACCCCAGGAAGAATTTTCTTACAACAATTCTATCAACAGAAGCACTGGTAGATCACCATTCCAGATTGTGTATGGAGGTAGTTCCAGGACCACTCCAGAATTGAGGAAGATGGACTAGGAGAAGAACATTAGTGCCGAAGCCAAAGAATTTGCACAACACATCAAGAATTTACATGAGGAGGTAAGAGAACATATCAATAAGATGAGTATGCAGTATAAGGCTAAGGTAGATCATAAAAGGAGGAATAAGGAGTTTCAGGTAGGTGATGAAGTGATGGTCCACTTAAGGAAGGAAAGGTTTCTAGTAGGAACCTATAACAAATTAAAGATGAATAAGCTTGGTCCCTATAAAATTTTGAAGAGGCATGATTCAGGGAACACATATGAGGTAGAGTTGCCGGATGGAGTCAACATTTCCCCTATGTTCAACATTTCAAATTTGATAGAGTATTATGAAGGTGGTGCAGAGGAAGTACCAGGAATGGAACAATGTGGCATTCTAGCATCTACTTCAGAGAAGGAAGAGATTGAAGCAATCCTGGATAGTCGTGTGGGAAGGAGTACCAGAAACAGACAGTATGAAGAATATCTGGTGAAGTTGAGAGGATGGCCTATGGAAGACTCATCCTGGCTATCTAAGATAGAGGTTGACCATTTTAGTTTTCCTCAACCATCTAAAATGTGACGGGGTCACTTCTCAAATTACCTTGGGTGTCTGATGCAGGAGCATCCAGTGGTGTAAGGGCAATCTTGCATCACCCAAAAAAACATGCATTGCATTTATATTTCCTTTGGTTAGCTTTTTTGTAGATTTCTTTGCATTTCTGGATACCCTTTTCGTCATTATGTAAATCCCCACTTTCAGTTTTGTTCTATCTTCTCTAGTGGACTTCTATTTTTAGCAGCTTTTAGAATTTGCTGCTATTTTTAGAAACTTTTGGGAATTGAGGGTGTCTTGGAAAAAAATTTGAACAAAAATTATATGGGAGGATTTAGAATAGAAAAATAAAAATATTGGTGAAAGAATTAGGTGGAGAGCATTCCCGGTTTGAAAGATATTGCAGTTTCAGTCTCCCAAAAAAGCACCTAAAAACCTTCTAGATTGGGTTTGAGGTACTAAACAGCCCCAAAATGGCCCAAAAACTTTCCAAAATTGGAAAAGTATATTTCTAGCACATTCTTGACTTTGAGACCTTTCCAACGGTTCAAACAGTTCAAAAAATGAAGTCCCAGATCAAAAGTTATGGCTCCCGGAAGTTGGTACACTTTCAAAAGGTGTTGATTTTCGAATGGTGTTCTAATTTTTGAGTTTCAAATTTTAATTCTTGGCGCCATCATAACTTGAATGTTTTTTTTGGCTCCTAAGGGAAAATGTCTATTTATAGGGGGGTTCTTTCTGATTTTAGTAGTTTTTGGGGAAAGAGAGTTTACATGTTGCGAAAAGGGGAACTTTTGTATTGTCTATAATTTCTGAAACTCTTGTAGCTTGCATGTATCATAGAGCTTGAGGATTTTGGATCCTCTGTATGTAAGATTTTCCATTATTGAATAATAATAAATTTTTCTAATTGTGTGCATTATTTTTGTGTCTTGGTTTTGCTCCCTCGTCAGTTCCATGTTCATGTATAGTTAGCAATGTTTATGTGTATTTATGCAAAATAAATTTGGAGGGTGTGTATTGTATAGTTGTATTAAGTTTGGGCCATGACATAAAGGAAACCCTAGATCCCTCAATCAAGTGACTCAATCGAGGGAAAAGTATTTAGGTAAGGGCTTTCCTTAGGTGTGATTAAATAAGGGTTCACCACTAAGAAAATGCTTAGAAAGAAGCTTCAAAGTATAAATGCAAACTATCATGCACAAAACCCTAGAAACTTGAGAACATAAAATCATATCAACAAACAAAAATTAGGCAAAAGGGAACCTGGTAAATGATGGAATCCAAACAATATTTTTTACCTTGAAATTTTGCTTTTTGAAGTGCACTAGTGATGAATAGAAAAATGGTGTATCTAAAAAGATATCACGCATTTTCCACTCAACTATTCACTAATGTCCTAGGGGTCCTAATTGGATTGACTAACAACCTCACAAGGTGAGTAAATTCACAATTAGGAAGGATCTAGGAGAGGGTTCTTTAAGTTCTAAGGGGTTCCCCACCAATCAAATGCTTGGAAAAGATAATGTTGGAAAACACAATGTGATATGCAAAATGACCTAGAATTAGAAATGTAAGCTAAATGAAGACAAATGAACATTCAACTCATGAAGTTAAGCAATATAAGCCTAATAATGAGTGCAAATGATGACATTAAGCTACGCCAAGTTAGTTTATGTGTACCTAGGAAGTTTGGAGATGTTATGACGATTCCAGAAATACAAAGAAGCTATCAAAAAGTGTTATGGAGGACTAAGATGTCTAGAGTGGCATATTAGTACCACATTTGTTTTTTGAGGCAGATTTAGAGTCTTTGGATGCTATATCAGGACACAAAATAATTTCTGAAAAATACCTTTTGGAGGACTAAGACACCTTAGGTGTCATGTTAGTCTCGTTGTGAATCTCTAAACTTTCTAAATGTGGTCCTGAGGGTTCATGTCTGCACTTTCCTCTCTTTAGATCTTAGGTTCTGAATCTTTCAGATCTGGCCTATAGGTGAGTTTCCATAAAGATGGCATCTTTGTAATGCAACTTTGCAAGTTTGACAACATTTCACTTTAAAGGATCTTCAAGTCTTTAACCTAGATCTGCAAATACAAACACACAAGAGAGGGAAAACTTGTTGATTGTTAGTGAATGGAGATTATCCTTTGTCAAACCTCTTTTAGGTAATTAAACCAAATGATGAAATGAAGCATGAAGCATGAAATATGTAAAGGATATCACTTTGTATGATGTCTTGTGAAGCAAATCTACAATCTACCATGTACTGGTGATGAAGAATGTAGATCTCAGATCCTTGAATATGATGTGAAAAAAGGTTGAAAATAGATCTTCAATGCTACATCCACAATCTTGGCTCAACAACATGAGTGGATGCACTAAACCCTTGACATGATGCTTGAATCTTGATGATGGCTCCTAATGCTTGATAGATCTGCTCTTGAATGCTCTCACATAAAACTTGGATGATTAGATTGCTTGTTAGATTGCTAGGTAAAAATATGAGAGAAGGAACCTTGTATTTATACTTATGGAAATGATGAAAAATGGTGGTGTGCTTTCTTTCACTTCTAGGGTTTTAGACCTAAAAGGAGAGAGACACTAATTTTTCAACCTTTCACTCAAGAAAAAAGCCTTGAGATTTCAATGAAAAGGAGATTGAAATATGAAAAAGTGAAGCCTCTATAGGGAAATGATAATGATTAATGAGGATTCACCACTAGGTGTAAACTTGGAAAATACAAGATGTTTGAACATACAGTGTGATATGCAAAATGACCCAGAAATCCAAGTAAAATGTAATAGAAAACTATGAAACTGGAAATGTGCACCTAGAAAATTTAAGGAGGCAGGATGGAGGTTTGGAATCCTAAAAAAAATACTAGAAATGTTGACTAGGACTCATATGCCAAGATAGGTGAATTGGTCCAGTTTCGAGTAAACTATACATTGGAACAAGTTTCAAACAACTACATACTCAGATCTGCAAAAAAAATTGGTTAGGCCTGGGAAGTGGGACTCATTCACCTCTAATGTTGAATCAGTCCACTTCTAAATTTCTGAAAACTCAAAACAAGAAATTGTAGCCTTTAGTCTACACTTTTGCTCCTGATTCAGATCCATGTTTGAAATTGTCAAATTCAACCTGTAGGTTATTCTCCAAGATTTTCTTAAGGCTTTGACAACTTTGAATAGCCTTGAAAATTTGATAATAAATTTTCCAATCTTACCCTTTGATAAATATCCAACCTAAACCTGCAAATCACATGCAAGGAGAGGGAAAAATTGTTGTGGGGTTAGTGAATAGGGGTTTGCCTTGGTCAAAGATTGTGTTGGTAATTAAACCCTTGAAAATGAAATGAAATAAAGAGAGTGATGAATGAACAAAGAAAATGCTACAACTCACCAAACCCTTGAAGTGAAATGTTGTAGATATGCAAGAGATAGCTCCAATGGATGTAGACTTCAAATGATTGAATGATTGATTGCTTGAAAGATATATTATTTGTTGAATTTATTAGGGGTGAAATGACTGGAGAAAACTTATATTTATACTTCATTATGCAATAATATTCGAAAATACATCATAGGCTAATGTTAGATCATAGAAAATAAAAAACCACCAAAAATTTGAATTGATTTTAATTTTTGAGCCAAAGGAGACTCATTTTCCCCTAATGGCAAATGGGTCTTACCTAAGGAATTTAAGTGGGTATTAGAAATTAAATGTTTTAAATGATGTTTATTAGGATTTTTTTTTAAACTACTTATAAGCAAGGCTGATAGATGTAAAATGGTGCCAATTAAAGCATAAGAAAAGTCCAATTATTAATGACAAGCCTAGAAATGTGCAAAATTTTGTTACAACACTTTGAAATAATGCTTGGTAAATGATTAAAAAGAGATTATTTAGGTGAAATAATTTTATAAGATCCTAGAAAAGTGTGAAAGTTTGTTACAACACTTCACAAAACTTTCGCAAGGCATCATAAAATCCTAATTAATTCACAAGGATCCAAGACCTAATGTGAATGTTTTATTTACATTACAACATTAAATCAAGGTAAAATTAGGCCAACATCTAGAAGGACCCAAATTATAGTGAAATTTTCCAAAGATCCATGTTCCTATGCTACATTTATCCCCCACTTTAGTGAGAATATGAACCTACTTCAAACTCACACTAAAGTATCCAAACACACACATCAAGATGGATCCAAATGCACCCATGCTAGAAAGATGAGACAACAACAATTAAGAGGGGTGACCAAGCCCCTAGGATCAAGATCTCATAGAAAACCAAATGTAAGCACAAAGGAACACACATGATAGTGACATCATTAAGGCATAAGAATATAATGCCAAAGATGAAGTAGAGAAAAATAAAGAGAAGAAAAATAGAGAATCAATTCAAGCTTTGATTGTTTGTCTAGCATGATGTGGATCAGATCTAGGTTGTTTTTCCAAAAAAATGCATACTCACTTGGAGGTGATGAAACTCATGGTTGTGGGATGAGTGAGAAGTCCTAAAAGGTGAGAAATGTACACTCATGGATGGTATACATTAATACATATAGATGTTGCTATGGGGAAATTCATGCCTCATAATGGGCTTCTTGCTCAACCATACCAAATTTATAGCTCCTGATAACTTTAATAAGGTGCCACATAAGAAACTAACTTTTCGAGCTGCATGAGACAAGAAAAACTTCATATGCTTGGAGCTCATAAACAAACGCTATGGCACCATACGCATGCAAGTTGTGTTATGCAAGGTGGCTATTTAACAAATGCAAAATGTAACATGAAAATAATGTTCAAAGGATTCTTTCTTAGTTCATGCAAGGTCTTTAATTTATGTAACATTGTGCCTAATGTCTTCAAGAGAGGACCAACCAAAGAATAGAAAACTCACAATTTAGGGGATGTAGTGCATCACATCAAGCCACCAAGAGGAATGTAATATGCTAAGATAGATCACACTCATGAAGGAAACTATACCTAATGTCATCCACAAAGCAACAAACGTATCGTATGAAGTAAGAAGGCTGCACTAAGAACCAAGGAAAATGAAAATACAAAATAATAATGCCAATGTATGCCCCCACTTTAACGGAATTACTACACACTGTACTATGAGAAATTACTTTAAAGTAGCAAATGAAAAATGAAAACAAGAAAGAATACATGAGAGCCAACTTCAACAGCCCTATGCCAAGTCATATGTTTTCAAGTAAGGCTTGTCATGTGAAAGAAAAAGAAAAAGAAAGAAAGAGGGGTTTCCCCAAAAAATAGAAACACCAAACATATAAGGGATCTATGGATTTAGGGTTAGTATCTTTGTTGCTGCAATTTTTTGTAAGGAACTCAAAACTCTGATCATCCCCCAAACACACATAGAATTGGAAGAATGACACAAAGAGAGTGAAAAAAAAATTTGTTTTTGGGACAACATGGAAGAGACCTAGGTTTTTAGGATTCCTTGCATCATCCCAAAAAGAGAACACAAGATAAAAGAAAAAGAGAAAATTAGAAAGGAAAAAATGAACAAGAAAGCCTTTTGGGTCAGTATGGAAGAGACATAGGGTGTCTTGACGCCTTGCATCATCCCCAAAAAGAGAACAAAAGACAAAATCAAAGGAGAAAATGAAAAAGGAAAAATGAAAAAGAAAGCATTCTGGGTCAACATGGAAGAGACATAGGGTGTCTCAACGCCTTGCATCATCCCCAAAAAGGAAAAGGAGAAAGCAACAACAATGTATGACATAGAGAAGAATGAAGGAATAAATAGAGGAATGTCATAAAGAGAGAGAAAATAAAATAGAACATCATGGGGGATCACATTACAAACATGCAAGAAAAAAAAAAGAAAAAGAAAAATACTAGTAATAAAATGTAAGTCAATCATCGGGCAAGTCATCTACCTCCACATCATGTTCATTGGATTCTGAAGGTGAATAGCTAGCTAAATGGACAAGAGCAAGTTTTAAACTATGGGAAGTATGAGGTTCATCACTTTTTATAGGAGATGGCTTAATGAAGCTCATGGAAGAGGAAAATAATGTGTTGAATTCATTATGCACTTCTTCATCAATTTTAGTGGTCTCATCATCATCATCCAAGTTAATCATAATAGGACAAATGATAATGTCCAATCTAGAGCATAGATCTTGTTGTGATTGTTCTATTGGATCACTTTCTATTCATTGGAGAGGAGGATTATCATGCATTGCTTCGTTCAATGGGATTTTTATTTCCGTTATTTAGTTCATGTAACTTGTGATCAAGTGCACAACACCTATATCTATGCTCTCGAGCACCTCTGTTTCTTTTGGTTCTATTTTCAAGTTTTGTTTGTGTAAGAGTGGGTTGGTCAACCATAGGTTTCTTTTCTTCCAGAAGGGTAGAAACACAAGAAACCATAGGAGGTTGGTCATCCAATTTCTCTTTTTCTTTGTAAACTTGCTTTATTTAAGGAGGCATGATGTGGTTGCTATCATTGTCTCTTGGTCTTTCAGACGATGTAGGTGAAGTTTTTGTTTTGGGTTGCTTTTGGTTGTTTGGTTCTTGTGTAGGTTCAACCATGGTTTCATCAATGATGGCAGGTGTGGAAATGGAAGGGGACATGTTTCAAAGAGACAATTCTACTATTTTCTTTGCTTTGAATTTGTGGTAGGCTATGAAGAAGAAATCTTGTCATGGCGTTATAGGTTCCATCGGCTCACACGAAAAGGATTCTTGTATCATAGAAAAAAAGTATTTCTTGCTTGATATAGGAATAATTGATGATAAATAAGACTTAATGAGGCCTTGATTTAGTGTTGTGAGGTATTTTACACATCCACACTAGGTCTTAGACCCTTACAAACTAAATAAAATTTATTTATTGATGTCTTGTAAACATGTTATAAAGTGTTGTAAAAAACTTTCACACCTTTCTAGACATAATGAACCCACTTTCCCTTAATTCAAAATTTTAAAATTTATTTAATTGCATCCTCACATCAATCTAGAAGGCTTGTGAAATAAACTTAATATTAATCTAGTGTTGCAATGTGTCTTACACATTCACATTGGATGTTGTGCCTTTCTAGGCTAAGTGGACCTCATTTTAGTTCTATAAAGTGTAATTAATTACACTTTCACATTGAATTTTGTGTCCCAAGCCCTAATTACTCTTTAGATCATCATTAATAGGCCCTTATGACCCCATATTGTTCATTTTGACGCATAATTTGAACAAATAACTGACATAATCATCACATAAACCTAATTTTCTTACTTCTCAACATTCCAACTAGAAAAAAATGTCCCTATGGGACCAATTCACCATTATGGGTGAATTAGTCCAATCCAAGTGGGACCCATTTGCCCTCGATGGCGAATGAGTCCCATTTGAGCCATTTTCAGGGTTTAAGCAAGAAAAACTAGGTTCTAAGTTTAATTTTTCTCCATGTTGGTCTTAGGGATCCAATTAACAAGAAAATTAGGAGAATCACCTATAAAATAAAGCTTCTAAACCCTAATGCATATCTCATTAACATTCATTCATCATTTTTCATCCACTTCAAGTCAAGCAAGCTAGGGTTTTATCATTATATGTCATCAAGATGGCATTTTCAGGCATTCAAGGGAAAAATCTTCTTCTTTTTCCACAAAAAATCAATATCTATCATCATGGAAAGGTATTAGTTCCATTATTTCATGCTTCAAGATATTATTTCTATATTTTGGTTTAATTACCTAAAAGGGGTTTGACCAAGGCAAACCTGGATGTCCTAACAATCAATATTTTCTCCTTCTCTCTTTATGTGTTTGCAGATTTATACATCTTCAAGGCCTGGAAATAATTAAGGATTGAGTTGCAAAGCTTTTGAAGACTCCTCCTTGTAGGCTAAGGCTAAATATCCATAAAAAGTCTATTACAATGCCAAAAACTAGAGTTTCAGAGGTGGACACCTGTGAGGAACCGAAGTGCAAACTAAAAGCTCTTGTTTCCACTTTTGAATCTTTAGAAATTCAAAAGTGGAATCATTGGAAATTTATGGAAAATGAGTCCCACTTCCGGGCCTGAAAAGGGTTTTCTATATTTTTGGGTTCCCATTTGTCTGAAACGGGCTCTGAAATAGTTTCCCACATATAGGACTAATTCACCCAAAATGGTGAATGAGTCCTAATAGGAAAAAATTTCAGCATCAAAAACTTTTCAAAAGTCATTTCTAGTCTCCAAAAAGTTCTCAGGTGCACACATTCAGTCTGAATTTGGGATATATCTGATCCTGTAGTTGATAATTTAGTTTGACTATATGAATCAATAACTTATTGTTTTTGTGTAATAATATTAGGAGTAAAGGAATCTTATTCTAAATGAATATCATCTACGTGTCCATCCAAAGAAAGTATCTCATGGGTAGATGGAGTATGTGCTATGTGGATATGATCATCTTGTATAGATAGGAGAGTGTTCATTAGATCATTGTAGTATCTTGGAGATATGAATTATTGATCTTGAATGATTTCAGAATTGCTTTCAACATGCTTTCGATCAAGTTCTTGACATGGGTCGGTTTCAAAGGATGGATAACTTACAAAGGGTTCTTGGAAATCATCATTACTCATGGGAAGTGGCTCAATATCCTCTTGATCTTTGGGTGGACTTAGGTCAAATGTTGAGTTGAGGATCTCTTCAGTATCTATAACCATGAGGTCAAAGGGTGTCAACATGTCTTGGAAAGGACCATTACTAGACCTTGGTGAAAGATGTTGATCATGCTTTGGAATAAATTCTTGAGATATGTTTTCTAACTCATTAGGTGATGTAGAGACATTTTCAACATGATCATTGGTTGATGGATCATGGATTATGTCAATAGGATCAAATAACTCTAACACTCTTTGAAATAGATGACTAAAAAGTGGCTCTTGATGTATGGTGAGTTAGTCAGCAGATGAGGTGGAAACATTTTTAATGTGCTCATTGATGGATAGGTTTTGATCATTATTTTAACCAATTGTGGTGGAGAGATTTTCAATGCTATCACTAGTGGTTGAATCTTCATCATTGTCCCAAATAGTGATTATCTTTTGATCAATAAGGTCTTGGATGAGATTCTTGAGTTGAATACAATCCGATGTTGTGTGTCCCTTTATTTTGTGAAAATCACAAAGGTGATTTTCATTGTACCATGGCAGTTTCACTAAGGGTTCTTGATAGTTCTCATAGACATGTATTTTAATGAGATTTCCCTACACCAACTGTTGTATGACCGATTTGATTGGCTTCCCAAGTGGTGTGTATTCTCATTTGTTACCCTATAGGATTTTTGCTTTAAATTGACCTTGTGGTGATTGATTTTTGAGATATGGTGATTGATCTTTGAGATGTGGGGGTTGGATTTGTTGATGATGTTGTTGATCTTGATATCCAACTTCTTGACATTGGAGATATTGTTCTTGATGTGGTTGTTGACACAACTCAATGCTTTGATGAAATGGTTTAACCAATTAAAGAGTGTATTGATTTTGGGGTGGAGATGTCTCTTGGTGCAATGACTCAACTATTTTAGTATGTGTAGCAATTTGATCTCGTAAAATTTGATCTTGATTTTGATTTTGACTCCCTTCATATAGTTGATTCTTTTGTTCAAGCAGATTTGGAATGTACACTTGTGGTGTTTGCATGGGATCATGGACAAATTGATTTTGGGCAATGTTCTGACTTGGGGTGATGCTTAGATTTGGCATGACAAGTTGAAATTAAACATTGTTGTGTTTGGGAATCACATTTCCTTGATTTTGCATGGTGTTACCTTGACTTGGATTAATACATGGAGTTGCTAACATCTTTTTGGGACTTTGAAAAACATTTGTATGATTCGCAAACATATTTATCCCAAAGTTTACCAAGTATTGATTTGAAATTTTCATGTTTGGAAAACTTATACTTGGCATATTCACATTTGGCATGTATGGATTTGGTGGGATGATGTTGTTTTGTGGAAGACTCATGCATTGAGTGTCTAGTTGATAGTTTTGTAGGTTTGGACTTGGATTTAAATCTACCACCGGGAAAGGTGTTCCAAAATTTTGACTAGGCATACTCACATTTGTTGTACCATTGAGGTTTGTAGGAGACAATGATCCCATGTATGTATTATATAAATGTGAGTGTTGACAATCAATTGGAATTGTAAGGCTTTGATAGTTTGGTTGGTTTAGACCACTTACGATGTATGGATCAAGTTTATATTCCATGTTCTTCTTGTGTTTTGACCTTTCTGCAAAAGTGACCTCTAAGGTGTTTAGGAAATGATGAGATGAATGATGAAAGGGGTGAATGACATGGGTGTTGAACATTTAGAAACTTTGGATCAATGCTAGACTTTAGGATTTGTGATTGGATTGGTTTTGATTGGATAATGAGCTTCTAAATCCTAAGATGTTAGATGTGATCTTATGATGAATTTGTTCAAAGAAGTGATAATTTAACTAAGTGTGTGAGGAAGGATTCATCTAAACACACCTAACTAAATAGATGATTTTGATTATGTTCAAGGGATTAACCAAGTCTAGATAATGATGTTTCCAAAACTCTAAAGTTGTTTGTGAGATGGAGATGATAAATGTCTGGATAAATGAATTGTTTGAATTGATTCCAAATGAACCTAATAGGGACTTTGTTTACAAGACCAAGATAGTAAAGAAAATGCTTTTCTCTAAGAGTAGTTCAAACCAAAATACCACTATTTGCATGAAAATCACATGACCAAAAGATACCAAGTACATGTGTGGGGTCCAATTGTTCTTAGCTTTGCTTAGTGACTTCTTTTTACCACAAACACTCTCTTGATTAGATTTTCAAATTAGATGTCTAATGTCCTAACTTCTTCTCATCCCACAAAGTGCATTATGTGGAAATCAAGAAAATCAAGGAAAAGGTTACCTATTGTTGACTTTAGCAACCAAATTGAGGTATAATTCCAAATGTTTAGAAACCTATAGGGATACAATCCCTAGGGAAAGCAATAACACTTGAATTTTTTCAAAGATATTTTCTTCCTAAAGGGTTTGAAATTTGATGATAATGTTGAATGTTTGTTTTCCCAATGTTCACAGTCAAGTAAAGTGTTTTTTTCCAAGAACATGCACAACCCTATGGATATGAAAGACTATATTTGTTGAATCCCCACTTGGACAAGTCCAACTATGCCTACTTTTAGCAAATGGTTAGATGCTTGACCACGCAGGCTCCCCCTTACAGTGCACTCACTTCTTAGGTCAGCCAAGCATTAGTACCCATGTATCTCCCATGGCATAATTTCCATTTCTTCTAAAAGTTGTAAAAGTGTGGGGCAGCTTCAGAATGATCATTCTTGCACCAATAAATAGGTCAAGTATTTTGGCCTTTTTTAAACAAGGGTTTTAATGTGGGAATTCCATTAATGGGGGTCCATCCATGTCGCAAGAGACCATTGTTTCCCTTCTTGTCAGAATAATCCTTGTGATACTTGTGTTTCTTCAAGTACCCACACTTATATATTAGGTGGAAGTCACTTGGCTTTAGCTTGTTCTGGATTGGGTCATTCCCTTGGGTGATTACTTTTTCCCACAAGGAAAGCCCTCTAAGATAAGACAAAAGTGAGCAAACACATCCGTTGTTTGATCAATCTTCATTTAGAAACAAAGATAGAACACACGCGATATTTTCCACTCATGCTCACAAGATTTTTTCAATTTTTAATCCAAATCGAAATGTGGAGGCAATCACTTATGCAACTTAATATTGCCAAAATCCTTTTGATTCTCAAGATCATCATGAGGTGCAAGAGAAGCACATAAGTATTTTCATGATATTATTTTGGGTAAGTAATTACAAAAACAAAGGTGCACATGTTCATTTTAAATCCTCTAAGTAATGATTGGATTATTTTTAAAGCACCAAGAGGAAAGATGAAAGTTGTTTGTTCAATTTTTGACCAAATCCAAAAGCTAGTGAGTTTCTAGGGTTCAATTTTTAGCCCAACTTTTGAAAAAAGATAATGATGTAGTTGGCCTAAAACAGAAAATAAAGCAACCATAGATACTCTAGATTATTACAATAAGCATTTAAAAATGCTTTTTTAAGTCTCAAGTTCAATGTTCACTTCTCCAGCTCAATTTTACTTGTGATTCTCATGTGAGAGAGACCACCATAGTTTTGTGATGCAAACCTATCATGCAAAATATCCCCCTACAAACATTACAAAGAATCACATGAGTTCCCTTTGATGAAATTATAACTCAATAAAAAACATATATTAAATGTCAAGACATTTTCTACTTGCACCCACTTTAGAGAAAGGACAATTATGGTGGTCAATTCAAAAGGTTGCATTAATTGCACTAAGGTGAATAAATACTACTAGATTATACCAATGTATTGAAAAATTTTGGTATCATGAAACAAGAAAATTTCTCAAATGTTGTAAGGTGGCGTGATTTTCAGACTAGTAAATAGTGGTCAAATGAAAAAAAACATTGCCCTAAAGAAGCAATATTGTCTGAAGTATATAACCGAACACTGAGTGACATATTCTAAAGTTTCAAATCAAAATAAATGAGTACAAAACATTAAAGTTCTACATGACACTCACAGCCTTGACTTGAGTTCAAATAAATATTTAGCAATCACTATTCATCACATTCAAAAAATGTGGATGTTTTGAAAAAAAGATGGAAGGCATGCTCAAGTTTTAATATTCAATAGTCAAAATGTAGCAGTCAAGAAATAAATTTCAGTTTCAATCGATATTAATGCACATATTAATGTTTAGCAGTCATTATGTCGATATGAGGTGATATGTCTTTGCAGTCAGATCACAGGAGTGTTAGTGTAGTCTAAGGCAATAGTTTTCTCCAAAATGACCACCACAGAGTAAGCCAAATGCACATTCTTTCAATAGTATGGTTGCATCCACTATCATTGTACGCACTGTAGCACAATCAATAGGTTAGAACCATTTGCAAAAAATTATAATAATATTGACATTGTCATTAACAATATCGTTCATATATCACTATCCCCTTGAAATATTAAGCTATATATCATTGTCCCCTCAAAAGAAAATCCTTCTACCCCTATGTAGAATAAGTTTCACCTCACACCATATTTATGCATGATCATAGACACATAAATTGATATAATACTTTGTTGACAACTATACAAGGGATCTCTTGAAACAGTACAATTGAATCATAGATTTACATTTGGATTTTTGATAGGGGTGTTTTGTCCTGTTGTATGCCTAAATATATCAATCAAGACTAGACTATTGCATGCAAGGTGTATGTAGGATCAACGATGTGGTCAAATTAAGTACAGGCACAATAAAGTCCTTTTAGTGCAAACCTATGTAGGTTCTAGGCTAAACCTTGTAGTAGAAAACTTGATAGGTGGTGGTATTGAGAGCATTAATGGGTAATCCCAAGCACTCCTACACATTACAAGATAGATTCTTGTAGATATTGAAGCATTACAAAATCTTAATCAAAAGATACATCCTTTGATTAAGCGAAAGGCAATAGGGGGTATGCATAGGATTTATGCCAAGATTGCAATGTATATGCCTTAACTCTCATTTTTTGCTTATTGAGGTGGATCAGTAGGATATCCACAGGAGTAATCCAAATCAACAAATAAAAGAAAAATATCTCCTATTATGATGCTTTTGGAGTAGACTTTATGGTTACAAAAATGTGGTACTCATAAGTGTGAATCCACGAGCATACAAACCCCAGTGTATGGGTAATTAGAGGCATCAGAAATGACATATCTCAAGTAGATTCAATTGTTCCTAAATCCACATTTGGAGGTCTAAAATTCCACGTTGGAATTGATGGCTAATACAAAAATAAAGTGTCTATTCATAGGTAGTGGGAATCGGGTATTGGAGGGACATGGGCTAGTGTCTGATAATGTACAACTAATTGACCTTAGAAGGATGATGGTGATGTTGTATCAGCTTGTGCTAAAGGGGGGTAATGTGTTGAAGGTTGGAGTCAGTTGACCAATTCATAGGGCAATAGGAGGCCATTGAAAGACAAAACATGCTAAAAGGAAGGCATGCAACTAAAAATATTTCTTAAAGGACATGCCTAAAATATTTCTTAAAGCTCGCAGGATGTGATGGACTATGCAGGTTGAGTGGAGCTATTGGAGATAAAACCATAAATAATCCATGCCAAATAATGAGATTCCTACACACAAATACTTTCAAAATGGCCAAACTTGGGATTATGCCAATCTTGAGATGACACAACTATTTATATGATTCCGTTCTTATGAATCTAGGCATAGGAAAGGTTCACATTATTTAATATTCTTCAAGGAAAATAATATTCACATTAAAAAACAAAATGATTCAAAAGAGTCACTTTTCACAAAACGGTGATTCCATTAATGCCCAAATAAAACTTGCATTCAAATAAAATCATGTGATAGATTTAACATTCAAAACATGATGCTTCAAATAAAATTAGCATTCATAACACAAATCATTTGAAGATTTAGTTGTCAATATAGTGATTCCATCAAAGCTAAAGCCCTCCTTCCAGTGCCATAATGTAGATGCTAAAATCTACAAATTCTCAACTTGAACACATATTAACATGGTTAATCATTTAAAGCAAACCATACCAAACCATCTCTATGAAATACTAAATCATGTTGAGTGGAAACAAGGAAGCTAAATAAAACACACAATAACATGAATAAAACCATATCTCATAGTGGATTAGTGCTTCTTTGATGTGGAAAGAAGCCCTTTCCCAATCCTTGATAAGCTCCTAGATGATATGATGAACAAGATTCAAATGCTTAAGATTGTGTATCAAGTTGTGGAGTTGTGGAGGATTAATACAAGAGAGAAGGCCTCTATTTATAATAAAGAAGGATGGAAGAATGCAAAACATGGAGGATGTGGGATAAAACATGAGCCAATGACAAGATGCCACTTGTCAAGATGTGAGAGGATGAAGTTTGAGCACATTTTATTCAATGTGCTAAAGAGGGGGAGATTTAAAATTCAAAAGATGGCTTCTTGGAGGGAGAAGAAAGAGTCTTAAATGCCAAGTGGGAGACATGTAAGAGACAATGTAAGAAGAGTTAATGCTATCTTTGAGGACAAGACATTTGGGATGGAGATTTGAAATGGAGGAATATTCCACTTGAGATGCCTTTTTGAATGAAAAGGAGTAATTAATAAATCAATTAAATTGATTTATGTGCACAAGTTGCAAAAGCTAGAGAAAAGAGGATTAGTGTTAGAAGTTAATCAGGATTTAATTAACTTTAGATAGAGATTAGTTGACATGGCATTTGATTTATATTTTTGGATTTATTTAAATTAAATGGGAGGAAATAATGGAAATTAGTAGTTTAATTAAATACATTTGATTTAATTAAATGAAGAAACTTTAGGAGATTAATTAAATAAACTTGATTTATTTAATTAAAGAGACGAAAATGATGATAAAGATTATTTGGTTCAATTAAAAGAGGGATTTGATGATATTAATCATATAAGGATTATTTAATTAAATACTTAGCAAAGAGGATGTTTAAAGAAGAAATGGTGTTAGTAGGTTGGAGTGGAGCATGATTTATTAATCAGAATAATTTACGTGTCTACACTTTGCCCCTCTTTGAAGCAATGTACATGTTGCGTTGGTCCAAAGAATAAACTGCAAAGGTAAGTAAGAAGAAAATAAGATGATGACAAGAGACACCAACAAGCCAAATTTTTTAGAGATGATGATGATGATGATTTTCTTACTGAGGAGTTGGGATTTTAAAAGTGCCAATTACCTTATGTTTGATAACACACGTAGGCATGATGCATCAAAAATATGGCGTTGCACCTAGTGTGATGGACTTTGATTCAACAAACAGATAGGAGTATTCTTGTTCACACTTGACATATGGAAACCTTGCTAGGATGCACTTCATAAGTTTCAAACATCTTGAACCAAAACACAGAAAGGTATAATGTATCAATGCAATAGTCAACAAACTACCTAAAACACCTTCCATGCATACCTAACAAAGCAAGTATTTGCCAAGTTATATTACAAGAACATCCAACAAGCACAACAAACAAAATATAATGATAGTTTCCCCATTCCTATCTCTCTAAATAGTTTTGCTTAGACATCATCGAGAGGTCATCAAAATAGGCACAATAAGATAAATCAAAGGAAAAGATCAAGCAAACAAACAATCCAATTTTCTTCATACCACAAGCCAAGGAGATGTGTTTTGTTTAGGATAAGTATCCAAAGTGATACCCAAAATGATGCCCATTATCGGAATGACATATCCTAGGACATGCATTGTATAGGATGATGATGGGTTGATAAGTTGTTTGATAGGCTTTTGATATAAGGTTGACTGACATGTTTGAAAATGATTAGGATTTTGATTTTGCATTTAAAAGTTTGAAGTTTGCTTTTGTTGATTGTTGTGGTTGTTTCTATTTGTTTTTCCAAAGGGTGAAGGTGATGATTGTTTTATTATAGATGATGTTTATTGCGGGTCAAAAGCAAGGTGGGAATGGATGGATTTTTTCAAATATTTGGATGTTTTTGATGTTTTGAGGCTATTTTTGGGTTTTTTTTAGATTTTACAAATGTTTTGGTTTTTCAATTTTCCAATTGCTTTTGGGTTTTTTGAGATTTTATGAATGTTTTTGTGTTTTTGTGTCTCAGGGGCTAATCAAAGATTAGCCTTTCCTATGTTTAAGCTCAAAGACGACATAGTTCAGATGACCAAGTTTTTCATGGTTTTTTTACTTTTGAGTGTTTTTATTTTTTATTTTTTAATCAAGGGGTAAACACTTTTGACCAAAGCTATGAACTAGAATACAACCATTCAACAATACCACCCCAATGAGGTTTGAACCTTGGTGGAAAGAACAAAAATGCCACCATTAAAACAACACACCGTCCCAATATCGACACTTTTTGAGTGTTTTTGGATTTTGATATGATTTTGGATTTTTTGGGTTTTCTTAGTTTTTTGGATGTTTTTTAATTTTTCGCATGATTTTGATGATTTGGATATGGATGATGATATCAATGCTCTGTTTTGGGATTTTTTTTGAAAACCAAGCTAAGGTTGATTGATCAAATTGATGGATTGATGATGCTAACATTATTCAGGATACACAATAATGCAAGGACAGTGTTAAGAAACACAAGGATTAGGAAGGATATCCCAAGATGATGATGGATTGATTGGTGATAACATTATTGAGGATACACAACAATGCAAGGATAGTGTTAAGCAACACAAGGATTGGGAAGGATATCTTGAGATGATGATTTTTTGATTGGATTTGGTTGATCAATATTTTCAAACTTGATTTGGAACCCAAAAAAAATTAGATGATTTGATGTGATGTTGAGGCACACATTAGATCAATATTTTCAAACTTGGTTTGGATTGATGTTCGATGAAAGATGATGCTTGATAATGAACATCTTCTTGTCAAAATATGTCATGGGATAGTGATTTGGATTTTGGCTCACAAATGCTTTGACCAATTTGATTTCACGTTTTCCAATGTTTGGATCACCACATAAGTTGGAGGACATAGATCAAAATTTAATCCTGAAGCAAGATGTAAATATCTACCCCCAGTCTCCAGCAATGTATGGAATGCCATAGATGGATGCTTGGATAGGTGTGTGGATGGAGGGATATGGATTATCTTGTGATAAGATAAGGTGTTTAAATAGAGGATGCTCATTTAGATAATGCTTCATGGCTCAAATAATGTTGGGTAGGATAGGATCAATGAAAATGACCCATGTCAAGATGTCTACCATAAGCAAGTGTAAAGTGTGCACCAAACTTTCATTAAGTTCAAGATAATTTGGACTATGGATGCAGATGGATAAAGATGGATTGGATAAATGGTTCATGGATGAAATGGATATATTATGGATATAAGGTGGATGGAATGTTGGATTTATTATGGATGAGATGGATGGAATGTTAGATTTATTATGGATGGGATGAGATGCTTCCACCTGAACTAGCACACGTAGATTCTCGATTCTACACACGACACCTATTTCCAGGTTTCCATCATGGTACTTGCCCAAAGCGCCACCATAGTGGTTTTCACTTTAGAGGATGATTTTTATTTTTCCTATTTTCAATCCATTTTACTAATTTTTTTGGATTTTCATTTTTTTTTTGTATTTTTTTGAAAGATTTTAAGGTCATGCTAAATCTCCTTGTGGTGTTGAAGTAGACGCCCCCTTTCATAATGTGTCTTCGATATCCTACTTGAAGAAGTTGTTTTTCCAAGATACGTGCACTTGAATTGAACTTTTGAGATTAATGATCTACTTCATCGATACTAGGGTTAACTTTGTCTTTGTGCACACATTACGATAGAATGCCTTTTGAATCCTTATGATGGAGGGTGGTTTCCAATACTTGGTCAATGTGAGAATTGGATATCATGCGTGGAGGCATGAAAGGAGTGTGTTTAGGGATAAAAGATGGATTGGTGTACAGTTTGGAACCTTTGACTCTCCAAACTTGCGAAGATGAGCAATGATGGGTGGATACGAAAGTGTGTGTGGAATTAGGACCAACTGCTTGATATACTTTGTACTTCACTTGGGAAGTCTAATTTTACTTGTGCAGACATCCTTGATGGAGACTCTTCCCTTCTTTATTTTTCCCCATAGTTTCTTTGACTAATGGAATTCGATAGGGATAATATTTCTTTGTATTCTTTGTTATCCATGTGTATTTGATTTTTCCATTATGCTTCTTAGCTTCTTTTGATTTGATAACATTCTTTCTTCTTTGATTCAAATCTTTCTTTTGATGTTGGTCCCAATTCATGGGTGGGGTGATGGGTGGATGAAGATTCATGACATGGGTGGTTATAGTATTGGCATCAATTTCATCATAAGGATTCTTCGTTCTCTCTATGTTGATGTTTGCTTGAGACATAGTTGCCCCCAATATGATGGTAGTATTGCCATGCTTTAATTCTTCCTATTCTAAGAGGTCTTATTTAGAAGAAATTCTATGATAAATTACCACTGCAGATGATGTTATTGGAATTTTTTATTCTGCTAACTCTAGAATCTCCTATTTTGTCTAACCTGTTTCCTTGAGTGGATAATGCTACATATCTTCATACCTAATGTCCTCAGTCTAAAATTGGGATATATCTGATTTTGATGTTGACAACTCATCCTAACTATAGGAATCAATAATCTACTCTTTTTGTGTAATAATGTTAGGAGTAAAGGAATTCTCTTTTGAATAAAGATCATCTATGTGTCGATCCAAAGAAAGCATCTCATGGGTAGATGGAGGAATATGTGTTGTGTGGATGTGATCATCATTTGCAACATATTGGATATATAGGAGAGTTTCCATTCAATCATTGTAATAGCTAGGAGATACAAATTCTTGATCTTGAATGATTTTGGAATTGCTTTTGACATGCTTTGGATCAAGTTCTTAACATGGGTCAAATTCAAAGGATGGATTGCTTACAAATGGTTCTTGGATATCTTCATTAAGCATAGGAAGTGGCTCAATATCCTCTTGATCTTTGAGTGAATTTGGATCAAGTGTTGAGTTGAAGATTCCTTCAATATCGACAATCATGAGGTCAAAGGATGCCAATATGTCTTGGAAAGGACCATTGATAGACTTTGGTGAGAGGAAAGGACCATTGATAGATGTTGATCATGCTTTAGAATAAATTCTTGAGATATGTCCTCTAACTTATTAGGTGATGTAGAGACATTTTCAACATGATCATTGGTCAATGGATCATTGATTACAAGATCAAATAATCTTAACACTCCTTGAAATAGATCATTATTAGATATTGTTGAGGGATTATTATCATGATCAAAGAGTGACTCTTGATGTATGTTGATTTGATCTTCAGATGAGGTAGAAACATCTTGAAGATTTTGATCATTATTTTCAATAATTGTGGTGGAGAGAATGTTAATTCCATCGTTAGTGGTAGAATCCTAATCATTGTCCCCAATAGTTTTTTTTTTTTATCAATCAAGTCTTGGATGATATTTTTGAGTTGAACACAATTCGATGTTGTGTGTCCCTTTATTTTGTGATACTCACAAAGGTGCTTCTCATCATACCAAGGTGACTTTACATCTGGTTCTTCATAGTTCTCATAGATGGGTATTTTAATGAGATTTTCCTACACCAACTGTTGCATGATTGATTCGATTGGTTTCCCAAGTGGTGTGTATTTTTATTTGTTACCCTATGAGACTTGTCCTTTAATTTGACCTTGTGATGATTGATTTTGGAGATGTGGTGATTGATCTTTGAGATGTGGTGATTTATCTTCGAGATGTGATGATTGATCTTCGAGATGGGGTGATTGGGTTTGTTGTTGATGTTGTTGATCATGATATCCAACCTCTTGACATTGGAGATATTATTCTTGATGTGGTTGTGGACACAACTCAACACTTTGATGGCATGGTTTAACCAATGGAAGAGTGTATTGATCTTGGAGTGAAGATGTCTCTTGGTTCAATGACTCAACTATTTTCGTAAGTGTAGCAATTTGATCTCACCATATTTGATCTTGACTACCTTGATATAGTTTATTTGGTTTTTGTTCAAGAAAATTTGGAATGTACACTTGTGGTGTTTGCATGGGATCATGGAAAAATTGATTTTGGACAATGTTCTAATTGGGGATGATGTTTATATTTGGCATGATAGGTTGGAATTGAACATTGTTTTATTTGGGAATCATATTTCCTTGATTTTGCATGGTGTTATCTTTACTTGGATCGATACATGGAGTCGTTAATGTCTTGTTTAGACTTTTAACAAAATTTGTATGATTCAAAAATATATCCATCCCAAAGTTTACCAAGTGTGGTATTGAAATATTCATGTTTGGTAAACTTGTAATTGGTTTATTCACATTTGGCATGTACGGATTTGGTGGGCTAATGTTGTTCATTTGAAGAATCATGCATTGAGTGTTTGGTTGATAGATTTGCAAGTTTGGACTTGTATTTAAATCTACCATCGGAAAAGGTATTCCAAAATTTTGACTAGGCATACTCACATTTTTTATACCATTGAGGTTTGTAGGAGATAATGATCCCATGTACAGATTGTATAAATCTGAGTTTTGATAATCAATTGGTATTGCAAGGATTTGAAAGTTTGGTTGGTCTTAGACTGCTCATGATGTATGGATCAAATTTATATTCCATGTTCTTCCTGTGTTTTGACCTTGTTACAAAAGTGACCTCTAAGGTGTTTAGGACCAATGATGAGATGAAGGATGAAAGGGGTGAATGATATGGGTGTTGAATGTTTAGGAACTTTCGATCAATGTCAAACTTAGGGTTTAATTTTGATTGGTTTGATTGGATAATGAACTTGTAAACCCTAAGATGTTTAGATGTTATCCTAGAATGAACTCATTCAAAGGTGTGCTAATTTAACTAAGTGCATGAGGAAGGATTCATCAACACACACCTAAATAAACAAATTATTTTGATTTTGATTATTTACCCAAGTCTAAAATGACATTTCCAAAGCTCTAAAGTTTTTGTGAGATGGGATGATAATTTTTTTGGATGAATGAAGTGTTTGATTTGATCCTAAATGAACCTAAGAAGGACTTGTTTACTAGACCAAGATAGTGAAGAACATGCTTTTCTCTAAGAGTGGTTCAAAACAAAAAGACCAATGTTTGCATGAAAACCATATGACCAAAATATTGCAAACACATGTGTGGGGTCCAATTGTTTCTTAACTTTTCTTAATTTTTTCCTTGATTTCCACAAATTCTATTATGTGGAAATCAAGGAAAAAATTTCCTATTGTTGACTTTAGTAGAAGAAAATTGTGATGAAATCCAAATGCTTAGAAGCCTCTAAGGATGAGAATCCTGAGGGCAAGCAATAGCATGTGAATTAGTTCAAGGATATTTGCTTCTCCTAAAGGGTTTAATATTTGATGCTCATGTTGAATATTTGATTTCCAATGTTTTTGAACAAGAAAAGTGTTTTGTGATTAAGAACAAGCACAATCCTATGGATATGAAATATTGTATTTGTTGAGTCCCCACTTGGACAAGTCTAGCTATGCTTGTTTTTAGTGAATGATTAGATGCTTAACCCCACTGGCTCCCCTCCACGACACTCACTTCTTGAGGTAGCCAAGAATCAGTACCAATGAAACTCCCATGGCATACTTTCCATTTCTACTAAAAATCGTAAAAGTGTGGGGCAGGTTCAGAATGATTGTTCTTGCACCAACAATAGATAGGAATTTTGGCCTTTCTATGACAAGGGTTTTAATTCGGAATTTTTTTTCATAGGAGTTGACCCATCGAGGTGAGATATCATTGATAACCTTCTCATTGGAGCCAACTATGTGATACTAGCCTTTGTTCCAGTACCCACTTTTATATCCCGACTGGAAATACACTTGGCTTTAGTGTGTGATCAATTGGGTCATTCCCTTGGGTGAGTACTTTTTCCCCAAGGAAGGCCCTCTAAGATAAACAACAATGAGCCAAGCCCTCTAAGATAAACAACAAGCAAACATATCTATAGTTCAATCAACCTTTGTTTAGAAACAAAGGGAGAACACCCGCAATAGAATCCACTCACACTCACAAGATATTTTGTTCAATTTTAATCCCCAAAATGAAATGTGGAGGCAATTACTTTATCCCAACTTAAGACCACCAAAAATCCTTCTGATTCTCAAGATCATCGTGAGGCGCAAGAGAAGCGCATGTCTTTTCAATGGTGTTAATTTGACTAAGAAATCACAAAACAAAGTAGCACTTGCTCATTTTAAGACCACAAAGTAAAAATGAATTCTTTTTAAGCACCAAAGGAAATGTGAAGATTTCCTTGTTTAATTTGTTAGCCTTAAATGAAATCTAGTCAATTTGTCTAAGGTTCTTGCTAATCTCTTTGTAACAAAATTGAATTTTTTTGTAGTGTTCTTTTTAGAGCCCAAAAGAAATTAGTTAGTCATAAAACTTGAAGATAACAAAGCCTTAAGAATGGGATTATAATTGCTCCCAAAGTGTTTAAAAACACTTGTTACAATCATGTGATAATACTTTTTCTTTGACTTCCATTCTCCATGATCCTCTAAAACCTATAATACAAGGTTCAAATGTTAGATGAAATCAAGAAACAAGAAGATATGAGGGTTAGATAAATGATTAAGCATAAAATCCCTAAAATTTAGACCAAGTTTCATTGTGATTTGACATTAGGTGAAAATTTAAAAAATTTAACTCTATCAAAATTGAAAAACACCAACATCATTGAATAGCTTATGAAATTCTACCCCATTTCAAAAAAAAACTCAGAGAAAGACCGAAAAATTACCAAGATTCGATCATTTTAAGTTTGAGTGAAAAAGCAAGAAAGTTCATTGACTCTTTTTGCATAAGCATCATTGTTTGGAGTTTGAAGCGATGCTATATGGCACTGCTAGAATTATAGTGGCGCTATATGGCAATGCTAGACTTGTGAGTGGCTCTGTATGGCACCACTAGACTTTGAGCGACTATGTATGGAGTTTGAAGTGATGTTGTATAGTGCCACTAGACTGATAGCAGCACTATATGGTGCCGCTAGAATGTGAGTGGTGTAGTTTCCTATATACACCAAGAAAATAGAAAACAACACAAAATTTGATGAAAAAACATGATTTAAACTTCTAGTTTTCCCTCCCTCTAGTGCCAAAATGTGAGTTCCCCAATTCTAATACCTGCAAAACACAATAAATAAACACATTAGAAGATCATATGCAAGTACGAATTAAGATTCCCCATGAAATCAATTAATAATGCTCAAACTAGGAAATAAAATGAACACAATAAGAAAGTAATGAAATCCTAATTAAACATGCAAACTCTTGATCCCATGGGGCAATTGGTGCCAATTTGATGTGAAAATTGGCCCTTTCCCAACTCCTATGTAGGCTTTGATGAAGAGTGGTGGATGATTGAAGCTCCTTGGTGAAATTTTGACGTAATCTTGCTATGAAACCATGAAAATGATGAACTTTGCTATGAAATGGATAAAATTAGCTCTCAATGTGAAGAGAGTAACTTTTCTCTAAGTTGTGGATGAAAAATACAAAGAGAAGCCTTCTATAAATAGAAGAACAAGATGAAGGAATGAGAAAAATGGATGAATGTGAGATCATTCAACATCCAATGGGCAAGTGCCACTTATCAAGATGTGAATGGAGGAACCTTGAGCACATTTTGGAGAATGTGCAAAGAGGGGGGAGATTCAAATTCAAAATAAGGCTTGAAGGATGAGGTGAAAGGTGAAGTTAATGTCACATGGCTCAAGAAAAGGAATTGTAAGAGATGTTAAATGTCATGTTTGGAGGACAAGACCTTTTAGGGGGAGATTTCAAATTTGAGGAATATTCCATCTTTGATGCCTTTTTTGAATGAAAATAGATTATTTATAAATCAATTAAATTGATTTTCATGTGCAAGTAGCAAAATTTAGATGATTTGATGGATTAAGACTAAGATTAATTTAAAGGAGATTAGTTGATTTGACCATTTGATTTAGATTTTTTTATTTAAATAAATTAAAATGAGAGGAATAATGATTTTAGACTTAATTAAATAATATTTGGTTTATTTAATTAAAAAGGATAGTGTTAGCTTTAAATCAAATAAAGATTAATTTATTTAATTTAAATTAGATGACTTTAGAGATTAATTAAATAAAATGAATTATTTAATTAAAATAGGGACTATAGGATTAATTAAACAAAGTGATTTATTTAATTAAAAGATGAAATGTGATGAATTTAATTAAATAGCGATTATTTAATTAAATGATTATTAGAGAGATGATTTAGGATGAACTGGTTTTAGTAAAATTAGGATCAGGTGCATGTACATTTTATGCATCTACAAAGGGAATAAAGAAAATCATACAACATCCTATTTTATGCACATTGTATAGTTTTCCTTTGTTGGAAAATTCCCAAGTACACCATACAACTTGATAGGAAGTTGTGTGTGTAAATCATATGGAGGTCCATGATAGTAGATTCATTCACCATACAACATTCACTTTTTTCTCACATAGTACGATCCACTTCTAATTACACCATGTAACCATCTATAAGGATTAACAAGCCACATTCATTCACCATATAAATTGTTTTAAATCATAGAGCATGTTGTGGATGTAATGTTTCTATCAGATAGTCAAATCATTATTACATTGTATGACATGCATTCAAGTCTCAGATAGACCAGGTGCAACATACAAGTTTGGAGAGGATGACTTACAACTTTCAATACATGGATTACACCATTCAGTGCACTGCTTACACCATTCAACATATGACTTACACCATTCAGTGTATGACTTACACCATTCAATATATAGCCTTTACCCTTCATCATACGACCTAGACATTCACTTAAAATACAACTAGTATCCATTTTTTTCATACAACTAAGCCATCCTCCCATTGTACAACCACACCTCTCCATCATATTATGTCATCCTCCTCATACGATATGCACCTACAATCAATTCTCACTGTACAATGTGTATAAATTTCCATACAGTGCAGTGTCAATCATTTCCAAATTTCCACTATATGTTGTATGACTTGTAATTCCATCATATGGCTAATCGATATTCCTATCGTACAACTAACACAAAACATCCTAATAATATCTTACATTGCATGGTCCTCTCTTGTTAGCAATCATATGCCCTTCCTCAGGTGATAATCACTTTGCATCCACATTGTATGACCTGTTGGCTATTTTTTTAGAACCAAACTTGATCTCACCTAATGCCTATGAATTTCCCACAATCCAAAGATAAGCATAGGTAAGGATTGGCCAACAAACAAGAAAGGATTACGAGGACCTTACTTCTACTCTTTGGGCTCTGTGAAATGTAGGAGGGTGATCCTAATAATGTTCATATGATATTCTTCTACCATTTTATCATAAAAATTTGAACACATAGACGCATTCCTATAAGGTGCAAATAGATAAAATTCATCAAGGATTTGGCCGACCCTTAAACAAATTACTATCTATCGCAAGGAATAAAATGATATTTCATAATGATATGTTGTAATTGAAGGTGTTTAGATGATTTTCATTTGTATTTTATGTTCATGGTCAGGTGTAGGAACTACTCACTTATATTAAGATAACCAAACAAATAGACTAGTGCTTATCTTTGGGTATCAGAGTCATAATTGTAATAATTTGTAATACATTAGCAATTTAGACTCAATATTTGTGGACTATTGATGTATTGCATTACAATACTCAACTCATTGTATCAAAAGAAAAAAAACTTGATAATCCTAAAATCTTCCCTCATAAGCCTATGATCTTATTTGCACATTGCAAACTGGGGGGAAAATAAAAGATAAAACCCATACAGTTCATTGAAGAAGATCAAATAGCCTTCCAAAAGGCATTATTTGTCATTGCAGCAGCACCAAAATCTCTCTTCCATATTGAACAAATAATATTCTACATTTCAGCACCCAAGACAAAAACCTACACTTTCACTAAAGAAGACAAAGTCGTCATTGTGGCTGCGGTGTCATAAAAAAGAAAAATAAAATTGGGGTGCTACTCTAATTCTTTAGAATCAAAGTGGGCACATCCCCTTTTTGTTCTTGTTGAAATTGGAGAAGCCACTACCTCTCCATCATCAAAATACTCCCAACATGCTAGAGTGACAAGGTACTAGGCATACTTTAGGTTAGTATCTCCTTCATCACTCAAAGGACCAATTGAATCCTCCCTGGTAGAGTTATGCCTCCCCATATAAGAATCATAAACCTTGTGGTACTTCTTATTCTTCCCCCAATACTTAGCCAATTTCCCACTAGACTCACCCTGGTTATGAACAACAACCCTATTCCTCAGGTTCTAAGTGCTCTTGACACCACTCCTCATAGACTTCTTACATGCTCTCCTCTTCTCTTTTGGCTTTGTCGGAGATCCTAGTGTTTCTTGTTCAATTTCATGTGTATCCTCCTGAGTCTCAAGCATACTAATCCTCCTAGACCTTTTGACTAGTTAGAAAGACTCACTAGGATTACTCATTTTCATAGAAAATGAAACAAGACTTAGCAAACCTTTAGGAAAACTCACTAATTTGTTCTCAAATTGGAATTTTCAAAACAAAACCTTGAGACCTACATAATTCTTATCAATCTAAGTGGATAAAAAAGGTAGTTGAAACTCTCACCAACCCCAAGAATTCAAAACTCACAACCCAACTAATGCATAATTGGAACAAAGCAAGTAAAAATACCTAATTATTAGGGACAATTACTTCAATATCTTTGCAATTACTTGCCTTAGACTCACACACTTCTTCTCTAGCTCTAAACCAATTTCTCAACTCTTGATGGCTGTAAATGGTGAGATAAAATAGTAGATCATTTTAATTAAGTAGGGCAACTGGATCATGTATCCATTAATGTTGAAAGAAGGCTTGCACGAGTGAGCTGACAACCGACTTCTCAACTTTGAATCTTGGTCGTTGATCATTTTTTTTTTAAAACATAATCAATGATACTCCTCAAGCTTTGCCACTTGCCTTTTCATCTAGACTTGGAAACAACAATGACACCTTGAAAATCCACCATGTAATTACCCACATATTTAACATATCTTCAACACTAATTTGTTGCTCATCGTAGTAATGCTCCTAAACCATCTCAAAACGTTGGTGATGAACAACAATACCCCATTGAAGGGAATATTCATTGGTATATCCCTTATCACTTTTCACAAAAAGTAACAAAGTTGCATTTGTATTTCAACAAAGAGGATTTTCTAGTGATGCCATTTAATGTACCCACAAGCCATCACACATTGTTGTAACTAAATTTGAGTCGGGAGTGCTTTCAACGATGGGGAAAAACAACGACACCACCAAACTCTAACAAGTCACAAGATTGCACCAATTCATTCAACACATACCCATTACTCATCACTACAACTAAAAAAGGTGATGGAATGCTTCTGCAATGATGTGATTTGAAGAAAAGACAATATTCATTGTGCATCATTATAATGGGACCAAGGGACCAAAAGAATTTAAAAAATAGGTGATATGAGAAGGAAATTGAGCACACCACTCTTCGCAGAAAAGAAATCAATGGTAAGAATGACTTTAGTGATGAGCGATGATTCATGTGACTAGAAATAAGAATGTGCACTTTTTTTTTTTAACAAAGTGGACTGCCTAGGATAACATAAGATAAGGTTTTAACAGATAGATAACCCCTTATTGCAAAGGATGTAAAGGCTAAACAAGGTGGATAAATCAACCTTTTAAAATAAATAAATTTTGAGGACCTAGGCACAAGAAAAGGTTTAGCAATGGGTAGCAGGAGATCCTAACCACATGGGGCCAGTTACTCAATGGATTTCAAGGACTCAAGTTTCCATTAACATGACTAGAATAGGCATAGCAAGTCAACGGAAAAATATAACATTGCAATGGGTATCAGACTTAATGGTTAAATTTAAGAAGATTTTAGCATTACAAACCATAAGGAATGATGAAAGACAAAACCCTAAGCCCAAGCGTATGAGATTAACTATTTTTTTGTAGAATTTTTGGATGGAACAAAAAGCATTTTTTTAGGGGTTCCATCAGTGGCTCCTATTGGGGATGTCTATTCCTCCAAAATAGAGTAAGATCCAAGAATCTCAGGTGAAGCAAACTAGGCACAAAGAACCAAAATCAAGGACCTACCTAGGACAAGGCAAGAGAACCAAACCAAAGCAAACACACCTATATACAAAATTTACAAGATTGTACAATGTGTACTCATATTTTCCTAGAAGCCTTTTTTGATGTACACGATTTTAGCCTCTATCAAAAACCTTGTTTTTTGTTGTTTGCACTGGGCCAAGGCTAAAAAACTTGCCATGAAATTCCCACCAACTATTCTTGTTTTGGCCACTACAACCAACCACTATTGACATATGTCTCAACTTACCATTGTCATCATTAACCTTGTCCAACTAAAAATAGTTATTAGACATTAATTGGAATCCATAATTAATGTAGCATTTTAGCTTTTTCGGTTCATAATCATGCTTCACCAAATACTCATCTAATTGGACTTGAAATAGAAAACATTCATAATCCACTTTATCATTATCATCATAGAAGTTGACAACAATTTCATTTTACACATTAAACTGAAACTCTCATGGACACTTTGTTGAAGATCCTTACCTAGGAATATATATCTTGACCCCTTGAAACTGTATTGCAATTCCATTTTTGATAACTTAGGGTTAATATAAAATTCATTTCAAACCTTGGAGTCATCTTTTGGTTTATATCCCATGCCAGATAAACATTTATCTTGAGTGATGAACAAGAAATGTTGTTAAATTGGTGTTTTGAGCATTGTGAACTAGTCACATGGTCATATGCTCCACTTCCCTAGGAGAGTAATTCATTAAAACATATGATTCTTTTGCTCTTATTCAGATTAGGGTCATCACCACAAACATTACTATTAATTATATCCCATGCATCAAAGAATACTTCCATTTCATTCTTAGTAACATATTCTAATTTACCCTTTGAATTATCATCCAAGTCAAAGAAAAATGTTTCCAAGGACAGCTCAAATAACTCTGGAGTAATAGGGTCAGTAGTAAGGCACTCGTGCACCTAATCCATTGATAAGCATGTTGACTCAAATGTGAAAGGTTCATTATAATCTAATTCTTGTTCATTAGCATTTGAACAAACTTCTTCATCCCTTTCCTCATCAATACATTCCTTGTCAAAGACAATCATGTCCATTTTAGCAACAAAACTTGCAAATTCCATCTTCGCTTCACATAGACAATAACTAGGACATGAACTTTCTAGTTAACACTACAGTTATCATATTTTTAAATACTATGCTTAAGCTCAAGATATTGAACACATACATTCTTGTCTTATAACTCATCATCATTTACAAAATGTGCATGCTCTAGTTTTGACATAACTAGATTGTACTTCGGGTATCCATCATGTGGAATTTGTTCATTCACTTGTAAGGGAAACACCCCATGAGCATCAATAGTATTGTATCCCTCATGCAAAGAAAATACTTCCACATCATCATAGAAAGATTCATACTCTTCAAAAGAGTAATCAAAGACCTTAGTTTCCCCTTGATCATTATTGCAAGGGAATTCATCATCACCCAAACTATGCTTAGAGTATTCAATGTGACTACTCAATCTTTCATTCTCAATTCCTTGACTATTGACTTGTGATGAGAAAACAACAATACTTACAAATGTATCTTCATCCTCATCACTAATGTACTGAATTGCATATGGGTTATCTATAAATTAATTACAGTCATTGTCCTCACTCACACCACAAGGAAAATTTCTATTCTTTGATTTACCTTTTTCACTTGCTTGAGTTTCCTTTTGATTCTTTTCAATTGGATAACCACCATTGACACCTTGGGATCTCATAATTTGTGCATAATCACAGTTAGGTTCTTCAACAATCCTTATCCAATCAAGTTGCATTTGATCAATCCTTTGGCGAGGTACTCAGTCGTAGCTCAAAAATTTCACAAAATAGATCAATGCACACTGAATCCTCTGGTCTGAGATTCTTAGGAATTTCCAACAAGGCATCCGAAAACCTTGCAAATAGGTCATACAGTGATTCCCCTTGATATCTTTTCATACTAGATTGTCTTTGAACAAAAGATATTTGATCAACGTTACTTAAACTTTGTGGATGCTTAATTAGTAATTCATCATTAGTAATCTTGGGTAATAATAGACTGATTAGAACAATAGAAGCATCATGAAAATAACTTCTATTGTCTGATCCACTTGTATGAGATGTACTAAAACAACCAACACTTTCAGCCATATACCCCTTCATCATTAAGTATCTCAAGTTGTTTTCAATTTCCATGGAAATTTGATATGCATGATGTAATGTTGTAGGCTCCTTATCTCTCAACAAATAGCTTATTTCTTCGTCAAATGCACCTAAATATACAATTAAACACTTTGCATCACTTGGTCTCATGTTTTCAAGAACGTCTCTTATTTATTTTATAAATCAGAGGTTAAAAGTTGGGACCATCTCCTCTTCATCCTTTTGAATTTCCATGATTTTTTACCTTACTGAACCAACAATTTTAAGGTGTCCTATGTGCTTCTCTTGCACTCTTAGGATCTTTCACCGAAAAGGAGAGAGATAGAACCCTAAAATTATGATGGTTCACTCAAATAGAGGAATATAGGATGTGTGTATAACTAAATGCACTGATGTGAATGCAACTAAATGATGTAATTGTTGATTATGAATGCAAAACTAGTGTAATATGCAATATTTGAAAACACAATGTGATATGTAGAAAATGAAATAGAGATGAAAACTAATGCAAATAGAATTGAACAAGGACTAACAGAGTGCACTTGGGAATTAGATGATTAATTTGGAGTGTCTTGAAATTTGGCAGAAATCACTATAAATCACCAGTGGGGCTCATTCACCACTAATGGTGAATCAGTCCTATTAGTAAAAAAACTAGAAACTGCTTTCCGACTATCAAGAATTGGATTCTGACAAAATCACCTTTTTCAGTCTTCAAGTGGGACTCATTCACCACTAATAGCAAATCAATCCTCCTCCAAAATTCTATAAATTTAAAGGTCAATTTTGTAGATCTCCAGATCTACAATTGTCTTTTTGTTAGGTTGACGAAGCTAAATCTATAGAAAATGAAATGTAGGCTGACTCCAAGCTTGAAATAGGGTTTAGTTGACTTGAATCACTTTGTTGACTTCTTGACCACCTTTCAACACCTATTTTCTTGACAAATCTACATACTAAAGTCTACAAACACATATGAAAAAGGAGGAAATGGTTAAGGGTTAGAGTATAGGGATTTTCCTTGGTCAAATTCCACTTTGGTAATCAAACCCTTAATAAAGAGATGAAATGAAATGGAAAAGGAATGATTAATAAACAACATGAAAATGTCCTAAACTCACCACAACCTTGTTAAAGAAGTCTGGAGATATGTCAATGGCTACTCTAAGATGCTTGATGATTGCTTGATTGAATGATGTTTTGATCAATGATGAATGTGATTGAATGCTTGAATGAACTAGTGAATGAATTAGGTGTAAAATGGGTAGAAAAAAACTAATTTATACACACTTATACGCTAATAACCCAATAATACATCACAGGCTGACATAAGGTATTTTTGAATAAAAACCTAAAAGAAAATTTGAATTATTTTGAATTTGGAGCCAAGAGGGACTCATTCACCACCCATGGAGAATGGGTCCCACCTTTGGCTTGTAAGTGGGTGTCAAAAATTATCTTGCATTTAATGTTGTTTGACAGGTTTACATTCAAAAATACACTTAATTAAGTCTTATGAGTGCATAAAGGGGTTAAATAAAGCATAAGAAAGGTGTAAATAGTGAAATCAAGCCTAGAAAAGCATGAAATCTTGTTACAAGACTTTGCGACACTTTAGAATAAGACTTGATAAGTGATGCAAAGGTTATTTTTATGTGAATTGTAATGAAAAGAGTGTAGAAAAGTGTTACAACACTTCACAACACCTTCAAAAGACACCATAATTTTAATATTAAGGACCTAATGTGAATGCAGAAGTTACATTGCAACATAAATCAAAGCAAAATAGATCAAGCATCATGAGAGAAAGACCTAACAGACCATGAAAATTTCAATGATCCATTTTTCTATGGTACATTTAGCCCCCACTTTAGTGAGAGGATGAACTTGCTTCAAACTCACACTAAAGTAGCCATGCATATCGAGAGGGATCCAAATGCACTTATGCTAGCAAGATGGAATAACAATGATGAAGAGGGATGATCAAGCCCCTAGGATGAATATCCCATGGCAAACTAAACATAAGAACAAATGAACACAAATGTGTGAAAGAGAAAGAGAGAAGGAAGAGAAAAAGGAAAATTCAAATCAAGCCTCAATCATTTTTTCAATTAGTTGTGAATTAGATCTAGGTTTTTTTTCTAAAAAAGAGAATGTATACTCACTTTGGGGTGACATAACTCATGGTGGTCCACTAGGTGAGAAGTCCCAAAAGGTGAGAGAAATACGCTAGTTGGTATGCACTCAGAAAAAACACATAGGTTGCTATGGGGAAAATCGTGCTGTGAAATGGGCTTCCTACTCAACCATATGAAAGTTATACCTCCTAATAACTTTAACAAGGTGCCACAAAGGAAAATGTTGGTTTGTGCTTCATGAGACAAGCAAAGCTTCGTATGCTTAGAACTCATGAACAAAGAGGATACTACCACAAACATGAAAGTTGTGTTATGCAAGGTGCCAAAGATGTAAAAATGAAAAATGAAAAAGATGTTCAAATGAGTCTTGTTTAATTCATGCGAGGTCTATCACTTTGGGAACATTGTGTCTAATGTCTCCAAGAGAGGACCAATCAAAGAATAGAATATTCACAACTTAGGGGATACAGTGTGTCACATCAGACCACTAAGAGGAATGTAATATGCTAAGATAGATCACACTTATGAAAGACATCACACCCAATGTCATCCACAAAGTGAAAAATTGCATCATATGAAGTGACAAGGCTAGACTAAGAACCAAGAATACAAATGAATAATTCCAATGTATGCCCCCCACTTTAAAGGAATTGTTACACACCGTTCTGTGAGCAATTACTTTAAAGTAGCGAGGGAAAGATGCAAAAAAGAAAAACAAGACATGAGAGCCAGCTTGGAAAGCCCCAATGCCAAGTCATATGTTTCTGAGTAAGGTTGCTTCCTGTAAATGAAAAAGAAAAAAAAAGAAAGGGGAGTTTCCCCCTAGAAAGGAACACATGAAAGGGATCTATGGATTTTAGGTCAGTTTGTTTGTTGCTACAATGTTTTTATGAAAGAGCTCAAAACTGTCATCATTCCTTGAAACACATAGAACTAGAAGAATGACACAAAGAGAGCGAAAAAAAAGAAAAATAATGTCTATTTTGGGTCAACATGGAAGAGACATTGCAGTCTCAATCCTTTGCATCATCCCCAAAAGGAAAGCACAAATGAAAAGAAAATAAAAAGGTGAAATAAAATGAAAAGCTTTTGGATCAACATGAAGGAGACATTTTGGTGTCGATGCCTTGGGTCATCCCCAAAAGGAGAAACACAAGAAAAAGACAAAGTAAAAAGGAAAAGGGACTTACTGATTGGGTCAACATGGAAGAGACATAGGGCATCTCAACGCTTTGCGTCATCCCTAAAAGGAAAAAACAAAATATAAAGGGAAAAAGTAAAAGGACCTTTTGGGTCAACATGGAATAGACATAGGGCAACTCTACGCTTCGTGTCATCCCCAAAAGGAAAACACAAAACAAAAAGAAAATGTAGGACATATTGAAGAATAGAGGTACAAATAGAGGAAGTGCACAAAGAGAGAGAAAAAATCAAACACACATTACGGGGGAAAATGATACACACATAAAAGCAAACCAAAAGGAAAATGCAAAAGGGGCTAGTAGTGCAAGTGCAATTTAACCATTAACTAAGTTAGTGGCTTCTCAATCTCAAGTAGGATAAGCGGAAGATAACTAACACAGTTAAGAGACAAGGAAAAATGCATTATGAGGACATGGCTAACAACTTATTGCCCCCACTAAGTGTATGACATGAATGAGCCAAGGTAGGTGATGGGAAGGTTCATGCAATAGTGAGAATGGAAAATTCTACAACTATGGCATGATGAAGGGATTTTGTTTTAAGGGATGATAGGAAAGCGGTCGACATCAGTGAAGTGATACTTGTTCAGTATAACCTTCAATGTATTTAGTATTGCTTTTGGATTAGATTGTGTAGAAGTTTTTGCATCAACGTTTTAGATCACACTCTGTGATCCATCATCAGGATGGTAGAGAGTAAGAGGAGAAAAATGGTAGATTGCAGACTAACACTAGATAAAAAGAGAGAGGGGAAAGGGGAGGGGTAGGGGGCACAAAGTTCGAGGGACAAAATAGAAAAAGAAAAAGAAACTAAACAAGAAATAATACAACACAAAAAATTAAGCAAGCCAATAAATCAAAGGGAAAATAAGCTAATAAGAAAATAAGAACACTAGGGCAACAAGGGAAAAAGAGAAAAAATAAACTCAAAGAATAAAGAATAATTTTAAGGGCAATAACCAAGACACTTAAATTAATGAAAATAAATTGAAAGAACAAGAAACAAACTATTACCCAAAAGCAAAATAAACAAGAGGATAAATATAAGAGGAACATGAATAAAAGAAACTAAAAGAAAGTGAAACAAAATATCAATAAAAAAAACCAAAAAGAATAAAACAACTAAGCAATTAAAAGTTTGTTTAGTTTCTTTTATTCTTTTTGGTTTATTTTTATTGATATTTTGTTTATTTTTAATGATATTTTGTTTCACTTTCTTTTAGTTTCTTTTATTTGTGTTCCTCTTCTATTTATCCTCTTGTTTATTTTCCTTTTGGGTAATAGTTCATTTCTTGTTCTTTCGATTTATTTTCATTAATTTAAGTGTCTTGGTTATTCCCTTAAAATTTCTCTTTATTCTTTAAGTTTATTTTTTCTTTTTTTCCCTTGTTACCCTAGTGTTCTTATTTTTTTGTTAGCTTATTTTCCCTCTGATTTATTGGCTTGCTTATTTTTTTGTATTGTAGTCTCTCTTGTTTAGTTTTTTTTTCTTTTTCTATTTTGTCCCTTGAACTTTGTGCCCCCTACCCCTCCCCTTTCCCCTCTCTCTTTTTATCTAGTGTTAGAATGCAATCAACCATTTTCTCTCCTCTTGCTCTCTACCATCTTGATGATGGATCACAGAGTGTGATCCAAAACATTGATGCAAAAACTTCTATACAATCTAATCTAGAAGCAATAATGAATACTTTCATATGGATTGTGGAAATTTATATCAATAACTTTCAATGTTCTATATTCATTGTTTTGGTGTCCAAGAACACACTGATATTTGCAATATGGCATGTTAGAGTCTTTAGGACAGATGACCAGCCTGTTTGAAGGTGGTAAGAGTATAAGGTCTTTGTTTAAAAGAAGTTGAAGTCTCCTTTCACATTCAGGTGGTGGATAGATATGAAACCTGAGTTTTTTTAGTTTGTAAGGCCTTTTTCATTTGCTAGATTCTCTTTTTTCATGGATGGAAGGAGGAAGAGGACCCATGGGGATCCTAGCATCCTTGTCATTAGAATCAAGTAATGGTTGTTCATGTGGAAGGAGAATGTTCAAGTCAGGAGGAGAATCAAAGATCATTGTACCATCATCATGAAGTCTCGAATATTCAAAAGGAGGCTTATTAGCATGAGGAGGATCTTGATATCCTAGTCCTATTGTATTCTCATTTGCTGGTCTTTGTTCTAAAATTTGGAGAATGTCATGTTTGGTTGTTGTATCACATCCTTGTTTGCTTAAGATAGTGAAGCTTTTTCCATATGTTTCTTCAAGGTTGATTGGTGTGTTTGTAACTTTTTTATCATAAAATGGTTGAGGATGTGGTTGTGTAGAGGAAATAGGTCCACTTGTTGGGGGGAACTTAGGTCCTTCATTAATTTCGAGATGTAAGTATCCAAACATCTCAGAAGGTGAAATAGTAGGAAGATCTTGTGACTTCATGGATGGGTAAAAGGCTGCATTTGCTTCAAGGTTATCAAGGAATGAATTGAAGAACTTGTTCATGCTATCATCATCTTCTCCAATGATGTCAACAGCACAAGGAGGACATTCATTTGGAGTTGAAGGAGCATGAGGAAGCTCAAGGTCATTAGGTTCATAGCCAAAGGTACAATTGGACATGTATACTAAGGATTTCAATGAATTCCAAAACTTGTTAAAAGAAAAAGCCATGATGACAATGAATGAAAGCAAAGTAAGATGCAAGAAAGAAGAGAAAATAGATAATCAGGAAAGTATGATAGAAATTAACTACATAAAATTGTAATGTAGAATGAGTCCAAAATGTCCAAGTGGACTGATTCACCTAGGGTGGAAAATGAGTCTAGGTATGAGATTTTTTTGTGTTTTTCAGAAAATTTAAAGTGATTTTAATGCTTTTCAGATGCAAATGTATATTTTCAGTTTTATAATGATTTGATATGCAAAAATGAAGTCTAGATGAGTTTTTCACTAATGCAATTTTAGAAACCCTAGGATGCAAAAACAAAATAAAACCTAATTGAATGTTCATGCAAAGGACACCTAGGATGCAAGATGCAATTGAAATAAAAAAGATAAATTGTTCAATATGTGGGTTCACCAAAATGAATCAACAATTTTAAGGTTTCCTATGTACTTCTCTTACACTCTTAAGATCTTTCACCTAAAAATTACCTTTTCATCACTTATCAAGTCCTATTCTAAAGTGGTGTAAAGTCTTGTAACAATATTTCACACTTTTTAAGGCTTGATTTCACTATTTACACCTTTCTTATGCTTTATTTGACCCCTTTATGCAATCATAAGACTTAATTAAGTGTATTTTTGAATGTAAACCCAGAAAACAACATTAAATGCAAGATAATTCCTAACACCCACTTACAAGCCCAAGGTGGTACCCATTTGCCATAGGTGGCGAATGAGTCCCTCCTGGCTCGAAATTCAAAATAATTCAAAATTTCTTTTAGGTTTTATTAAAAAATACACTTAATTAAGTCTTATGAGTGCATAAAGGGGTCAAATAAAGCATAAGAAAGGTGGAAATAGTGAAATCAAGCCTAGAAAAGCATGAAATATTGTTACAAGACTTTACAACACTTTAGAATAGGACTTGATAAGTGACGAAAAGGTGATTTTTAGGTGAATTATAATGAAAAGAGTCTAGAAAAGTGTAGAAATGTGTTACAAAAATTCACAACACCTTCAAAAGACACCATAATTTGAATATTAAGGACCTCATGTGAATACAAAAGTTACATTGCAACATTAAATCAAAGAAAAATATATCAAGCATCATGAGAGAAAGACCTAAAAAACCATGAAAATGTCAATGATCCATTTTTATATGGTACACTTGCTGAAGTTGGATTAATCCTTTTACCAAACTATTCTATAAATGCTACCATGAACTCATTCCATGAAAAAATAGAACATATTGGTAAATATGAAAACCAATATCTAGCATCCTCCTTTAGAGATTGAACAAAAAGCTTCATGAATTACCTCATATCTCCCATCAAGTCCATAAATGTATACAAATGTCTATAAGCTAACTTTGAAATTTTCCTTATGAATTTTGGAAAATTTTCCCTAACATCATTAGGAACGAGGTTTGGGAAACCCTGAATATCATCAAAATTCAATGGTCTATACCTCCTAATAGAGAAATTTCTCCAAGAGTGTGACATAGGCTACACATTCTTCATGTTCTCACTTGAAACTCCATAAGGAGATACAGGGGAATGATACATTTTCTATACCTTTTATAGACCTCAAAACATCAACTCTATATTTGATAATTCACTGCCCTATTCCTTGATTTAACCATCACTTTAAAGTGCACAATTAAAATACATTCGTACCTCAGAGCCTTCTATTGGGAAGATTTCAAAACAAGCATACTTCTTCAACATAATACACATATTTCAAATTATATCCTAGAAGTATCTCAAAATAATCACTACCATTCCCTTTATTAGTGCTCAATTCACTTAATAGGGAACCAAATTTTTTCCAAATCATTCAATATAGTCTTCACAGAAATTTATGCTTCTTGAAAACCAAAATAAGGGAAATACTTGGATATGTTGCAGCTACTATATATTATGCTTCTAACAGGAACTATTTGTAGATTTGAAGCTATCATCGCAATTTCATTAGGTTCTTTACATAGAGTCGCCACCTCCTTTTACAAAGGAATGATCTTCAAAAAAATGAAGTTTTTGTCAAAGGTTACTTTCCCCCCAAGTCTTCTTCAATATTAGGATCACACATGAATCCTTTATATTTTTTGCAACACAACCCTTTCCATTTTCAAATACTCAATATCTAAACTGGGTGTTCAAGTTTAATATCTTTTTTGACTCTCCCAAGGTAGTACTAGAGTCTTTTGAAACTTTTTTTCTAACCTTCCATCAAGGTACTTCACAATGTGAGATCAAGTCCGCCTCAACTTTTCTCAACAATTTTTTACTCTAATTTATTGGATTCTCTCAAATAATGCATACTAGTGCAAATATCTTGAAGTTGCCACCCATAAGTAGTGAGAAATTATGGTAGATCTTTGACATAATCTGAAAGTTTCACAAGAAACACAACAAACCCTAAGAAACATAATAGAGAATTTTTGCACTAATGCCAAAGCTAAACTTGAAAGATGAATATGTACTAAAAAATATTTGACTCTTTGATAGGACAATCTACAACTGAATTGCTAAGTGCATATCCCTAGTAGAGTCACCAATTTTTTGGTTATTTTTTGAGAACCAAACTTGATCTAACCTAATACCTATGAATTTCCCACAATCCAATGATAAGCATAAGTAAGGATTGGGCAACAAACAAGTAAGGATTACTAGGCCCTTACTTCTACTCTTCGGGCTCTATGAGACCCAGGAGGGTGATCCTGATAATGTTCATATGATATTCTTCTACCATTTTATCAAGAACATTTGAAAAAATAGACGTATTCTTATAAGGTGCAAATAGATAAAATTCATCAAGGATTTGGTTGACCCTTAAGCAAATTACTATCTATAGCAAGGAATAAAATTATATTTCATAATGATATGTTGTGATTGAAGGTATTTAGATGATTTTTATTCATAGTCTAGTGTAGGACCTACTCACTTATATTAAGATAACCAAACAAATAGACCAGTGCTTATCTTTGGGTATCAGAGTCATAATAGTAATAATCTATAATACATTAGAAATTTAGACTCAACATTTGTGGACTATTGAAAAATTGCATTACAATACTCAACTCACTATATCAGCAGCAAAACTACTTAGCAATCCTAGAATCTTCCCTCACAAACCTTTGATCTTATTTAAGCATTTAATCAATTCATTAAACCAAAGCAAAAATAAAGTCACCCATTCAACCAAAACGATTGAAGATAAACAAAAAGATCCTTAATCATTTCATTTATAATTTGTAAAAAAAGATACATAGGAGAGAAATATGCTTCCAAACTTGCATTTTCATTCATATGTTGTAGCTATTGTAGAACTAATTAAGCTTATTACAAGTTAGCCTATACCCTAGACTTCATACTATTCTGTTCATCTGTGTATTAATTATAAACTACTCTTACAGGAGCTCAGTCTTCAACCTAGACCACCCGAGACCCAAAATTTGAAACCTTGTAACTAGCCCTGAAATCCCATTAATAGAATCATGGGGGGAACAAGAATTCAACCAAATTACATATTCAGTTATATTTGCATCTAACACTTAATTAAACTTCAATTTTAGAAACTCCCCTAGATGGTTATATTTGCATATTGCAAAGTGGGGGGAAGAAGAAAAACAAAACCCATGCAGTTCATTGAAGAAGATCAACCAACCTTCCAAAAGGCATTGTTTGTTGTTGCATCAACACCAAAGTCTCTCATCCACATTGAAAAAAGAAGATTCTCCATGTTAGCACCCAAGACAAAAACCTACACATTCACTGAAGAAGATGAACCCACTTTTGTGGCAGGGGTGTCATCAAAAACAAAAATAGAACCAAGGTGGTACTCTAATTATTCAGAATTGGAGTAGGCACATCCCCTTCATGTTCTTGTTGAAACTAGAGAAGCCACTACATCTCCATCATCATAATACTCCCAACATGCCAAAGTGACAAGGTGTTGGCCATACTCTGGGTTAGTATCTCCTTCATCACTGAAAGGACCAGTTGAATCCTCCCTAGTAGAGTTATGCCTCCCCATATAAGAATCATAAGCCTTGTGGTACTTATTCTTCTTCTTCCCCCAAGACTTAGCCAATTTCCCACCAGACTCACCCTAGTTATGAGCAACAACCCTACTCCTTAGGTTGTAAGTGCTCTTGACACCGCCCCTAATAGACTTCATATAGGCTCTCCTCTTCTCCTTTGTCTTTGTAGGAGCTCTCAATGTTTCTTTTTCAATTTTAGGTGTATCCTCCTGAGACTCAAGCATACTAATCCTCCTAGACCTCCTAACTACTTGGACAGACTCACTAGGCTTACTCATTTTCATAGAAAATGGAATAAGAGCTAGCAAGCCTTCACTTATAGGAAAACTCACTAGTTTGTTCTCAAATTGAAATTTGTAAACAAAACCCTGAGACCTATGCAATTCTTATTAATCTAAGTGGAAAATAAAGGAAATTGAAACTTTTTCCAACCCTAGGAATTCATAACTCACAAGCCAACTAATACATAATTGGAATAGAGCAAGTAAAAACACCCACTCACCTAGGACTCACACACTTTTACTTTCCTTAGACTCACACACTTCTTCTATGGCTCTAAACCAATTTCTCAACTCTCAATGGTTGCAAATGGTGAGATAAAACAGTACATGTTCTACATTAAGTAGAGTAACTAGAGCATGTAGCCATTAATGTTCAAGGAAGGCTCGTACAAGCAATCTGACATCCAACTTCTCAACTTTGAATCTTGGCCATCAATCATTTTTTATTTAAAACATAATCAATGATACTCCTCAACCTTTGCCACTTTCCTTTTCATCTATACTTGGAAAAAATGATGACACCTTGAAAAGGTGCCATGTAATTACCCACATATTTACCATATCTTCTACACTTTGTTGCTCATCGTGGTAATGCTCCTAAGCCATCTCCAAACTTTATTGATGAACAACAATAGCCCACTGAAGGGAATATTCCTTGGTATATCCCTTATCACTTGTTGTAGAAAAGTAATAAAGTTGCATTTGCATTTCAGTGAAGAGGATTTTCCAACAATGCCATAATGTACCCACAAGCCATCACACATCGCTTTAATTGACTTGGAGTCAAGAGTGCTTTCAACAATGGGGAAAATAGCGATACCACCAAACTTTGACAAGTGGCAAGATTGCACCACTTCATTCAACATATTCCCATCACTTGTCACTACAATTGAAAAAATGTGATGGAATGCTTTTGCAATGACATGATACGAAGAAAAGAAAATAATCGTCATGCATTGCTGTAATGGGACAAAGGAACCAATGGACTTTAATGATATGTGATATGCGAAGGACATTGAGCACATCACTCATCACTAAAAAGAACTTGATGGTAAGAATGACTTCGACAATGAGTGATGATTCATGTGAATGGAAATAGGCATGTGTGCTTAGTTGTTTTTAACAGAGGGGACTACCTAGGATAACATAAGATAAGGTTTTAACAAATAGATAACTCCTTATTGCAAAGGATGTAAAGGACAAACAAGGTCAAAAAATTAACCTTTTAAAATAAAGAAATTTTGAGGACCTAGGTATCCAAAAAGGTTTAGCAATGGGTAGCAGGAGATCCTAACCACATGGGGCTGGTTACTCAACGGATTTCAATGATTCAAGTTTCCTTTAACATGACTAGGAACATGCATAGCAAGTCAAATACAAAATATAACATTGCAACAGGTATTATACTTAAGGGTTTTTAAGAAGGTTTTAGCATTACAAACAATAAGGAATGAGGAAAGACAAAACCTAATGGCCAGGGGCATGAGATTAACCAAATTTTTGGATGGAACACAAAGCATTTTTTTAGGGGTTCCATCATGACCAAAAATTCAAAATCACATGGTTATGGTGGTCGACGTCGTATGACCATCAACCATCATATGACAATGTTCTTCCTTGGTTGCCATCATTCGTTGGTTAAACACTCTAAAATCTCTATTTTTTGGCTTTTTAGCATTGTTTTTTGCCTTTTAAATTTCATGAAAATGATGTACGCAATGAATTTTTGTGTGGTTTTGAAGGTCTTTTGATGAGCACATGGTTATATTGATAGGGGGGAGGGTGAATCAATATAATGCAACTTTTACTTTTTCAAACTTAATCAACCACAACAATAACAACCATGCAAGATCTAACAATTAAGAACACAATAAGAATACCAAATTTACATGCAAACCCTTAAGGGAGAAAACCACAAAAAATACTATTTATATTAAACTTTTGCAACACGAGATACCTATTA
Source organism: Sequoia sempervirens (assembly GCA_007258455.2). Classification (NCBI taxonomy): domain Eukaryota; kingdom Viridiplantae; phylum Streptophyta; class Pinopsida; order Cupressales; family Cupressaceae; genus Sequoia; species Sequoia sempervirens. The sequence continues at coordinate 79,872 of VDFB02081350.1, forward strand.
TTCCCAAATATTTTTGCGAAGAAAACCCAACATTAACCTTAATACACACATTAATATTGAATATATTATGGTCATGTTAATACTAATTTTCGTGTTAACATTAATGTTATTATCAAATTTACCACCTACTCAGGTATTACTTATAAATATCAATATTTATTGTTTTTAATGGTAAGATTAGTTATTAATAACCCCTATATAATATTAATTTGAATATTATGTATATTAATAACATTAGTATTATGTCCCTCCTAATATTAACATTGATTTTAATATTTAATGTTAATATCATACTACTTGTTGCTACCACCAAACACCATTGGCACTAGAGAATAATAATGTTATGACCAAAGGAAGGAATTTTCTCATTAATTATATTATCTTTCCAATATTGCTATCATTCAGAAAAATAATGATATTATTACTACTATACTTAATATGATTACTTTTCATGTTACTGTTTAATAATAATATTATCCTTCAAACTTGATGTTCATATCTCCCAACAATATGTTTGTTTTTGCATCATTACCAAAATTATTATTCATTATTAATCATGATGATGCTTGTGCCAATCTCACTCTCCATAAAATATTATATTGTAGTTTATAATTGTTAACACTAATGTTTCCCTCCAAATTAATATTAATAAAACAATTATTGTTACTATTAACCTTGTTAATATTAATGACTTAATATAAATATTAATCTCATCGATCATACCCACATTAAAATTATGTCTACTAACATTATCCAATTAATTATTAACCATTATTATCTCAATTAATAACATAATCCCTTTCTGCATTAATAATAAGATTAATTTTACTGTTAATATTAACATCATAAATACAGTTAGTTAAAGATAATTTATAAAAAACTAAAAAAATAATATTGGAAGAAAAAGCAGTAACAGAAAAAACAGCTACATGACGGACAACCTCAAATCAAAAGCAACTGGAAATATGCAATCGTCAATCTCGTCTAATGGACAACCAAATTTCACTCACCAATTCTTTTTTTTAAATTAACAATGCAGCTACTGCCTACTACTATCTCCCTAATTATTAATATTGGTGTTTTTTTAGCTTTTTCTATGATAGCTTTAAATATTACTATAATCTTCTAGCCATTTGCCTTAAAATCTTGCTATATTTTTTGGTTCACTAACCGAGACAAGTCTGAGTATGTAGTGTTTAAAATAGAATTATTGTTTTACCAATCAAATCAGGCAGCGGAATTGCATGATAGCATTAAAGAGCCTTCATTTGGGTGGCAACCAGCAGAAAGTGGGTGATTTAAAGGGTTTAGATAAAACTTTGAGATCCATTTTGAACAGTCAGAGGTTGCCAAATAATGCATTCTTATTTCTTTATTGATTCTCATTCCCGCCTAATACAACCCTAGGATCATTAAGGCAAACACGGCCATATGGTGCTGCCTGTGAGTAGAAGGATAAGTTTTGGGGAGCACTGACAGAGAAGGAATCTTCTAAGAACCATTGTTTCCCATTCACAAGCAGATCAACCATAGGTGCAGCATTCTACGGTAAGTAAAGGTATCACATTTTTCTAAGATTTATTTGTTTTGTTTTATTATTTTACTATTATCATTTGGGAAGCATCAATTCGTGGGGGAAGAGTGGTGGCTGAAGGATTGATTCTTCACAGCTGATCGGATTGCACTGTTGTTATTTTATTTTTATTTTTTCATTTAATTCTGATTTTATTTTGAATGTGTAGATCACGAAAACCCTTAATGGTCAAAATCATAGAGAAATTGCAGATAGTAATTTATTTATTCTCATTATATATATATTTTATTTAAGACTATAGAAAATAGTCATTAAATCATATATATATATATATATATATATATATATATATATATATATATATATATATATATATATATAAACAGCCATTAAATATTAAATCTCCTGTGAACGAATGAACAAGAAGTAAATGTATATGCATTATATTTATTAGCCGATAGGCTATATATTGTAGGAGCTTTGGCCGGAAACCTGTCTCACGCCGGCAAACTACAAAAATTCCCCACAAAACCAATAATGGTTTCAGAAATGCGGTCCGGCGAGGTGAGCTTTAAATTTAATCTGTTGTGGTAGGGTTTCTCTGTCCATTTTTTGTTAGCGGCATCGTTGACAGGACACAATTTGCGCAAAATCTTTTAGGGCTTCTGTATCTATTTTCTCTCTGCGACATTGTTGACAGTAGGACACAATTTGCGCAAAATCTTCTAGGGTTTCTGAACTGTGCACAGGCCCTAGCCATAGAAGATATGATGAATTTATGGGGTTTTAATTCTACGTAGAACGTCGACCTTTCTGATCTCTCAAGCTCAAGAACACACTTGTAGGCCACAAAGGCTATGTGAACATTGTCATTGTCTCTCATGATGGCTCACTCTGCGCTAGCGGCGGGAAGGATGGGGTCACAATGCCCTAGGACCTTGCCGAAGGCAAGAGGCTTTATTTGCTCGATGCCGAGGACATCATCCATGCCCTCTACTTCAACCCCAATAGGTACTGGCTCTGTGCCACCACGCAACAACACACCAAGAATTGGGATCTCGAGAGCAAGAGCACTGTTGCCAATCTAAGTCCCGATTTCATGCCCACCAAGAAATCCCAGGTCGGTAATTGATAAATAATTGATTTATTTATCTATTTTTATTTCATTCGAATTAACAGATGTATGCAACCTCAAATACTTGCACTGATCAAAGTATCAGAGCTATTCCTGAAAATTGTACAGGTAATGTGGCTTTAATGGGTTTATGCATTATTTTGTTTGAATAGTGGCGGATGTGATGTTATGGAGGCGAAGTAATGTATCGATAGGCATCCTTGTGGGCACAGCGGCAACCTGGATATTGTTTGAGCAATAGGATACACTTTCTTGTCACTCGCCGCCAACGTGCTTTTTCTCTTGGTAACAATCCTGTTTGTTTGGGCAACAGCAGCAGCTCTCATAGGGAGGTGAAAATTTATACCAAAATCCTTATACTCTGATCATTTTCTGCCATTAATTGAGGAAATGATGTTTTGTTTAAGAATATAATATGATATGAAGATTTTTCAATTGTAAAAATAATTTTAAGATGGTATTTTTTTAGGTGTATGGAATTGGGGAAAAAATATATTTATAAAAAGGAGATTTCTTTAAGATGTTTCTGTTATAAAAGAAATGAGAAAAAAATCAGCAAGCAAACATATTTATCTGCAATAGATTATTTGATTAATTTAATGGCATGAATTTAATCTGATTGAATATCGGTGATGACCAAATAAGTTTTATTTACATGTTAAAGAAGGATGTAGTGGAAGAATGGAAAAGCAAAAAATATTTGTAATTCTGCATATGGTCTAAGTCATTGTTTCCCATCTATATCGCATGTATCGATAATCACCATTTTTTTTCTTCCAAATATCAAAGGTTGAGGATATCCATGATACAATAAATTGTTTGGTATCAGAACAGGGCTTATCTATGATGACATATTTGGTACTCGACAAAAAATGATTCTTATTCTACTCAGTTCTTGCCTGTGTTTTATAACATTTTTTTAATAGCTAGAAGTTAACTGGACTACCCAAATTTTCTTGATCTTGTTGACTTATGGGTTATGTAGTGTAGCATCCCATGCTTTTCTTAATTTTTCTTCAATTCCAAACCAAATAAAGCTTGATAGAAATTAAGTCAATGAAAGATAATCTCTTTCTTCCATTAATAATTTTTTTTTTCATAATTTTGAACCAATCAATTATCTTAAGAGTATTTTATATTATTCACGAGTTTGTTGTTTTGTTTAATTTAGGAACACAAGTCTATATTGATATTTCTTTGACTGAAAACTAAAGATTGAGGGGTATCCATTTTATCAAAGTCGTCTAGGACATCAGCCTATCGTCATCCCTTATATCATATCTTCAAACATTTGAATCTTGATTAATGACATAATCATAAAACATATTATCACCCTAATGAGTTGTACTAAACCAATTGAACACAACCCATTGATGAACAATTAATTATATTCAATTTGATTTTTTATTGATAATCTCATGTTCTCCCTCATGAACTTGCGAAAGGGTTTCTATCCTCTTTTATTAAGTTCCAAAGGCTGAAGACCAAAGAGGAATGTTTGTGCAAGATCAGGATTAAAAAATTGGTTTAAACTAAATAAACAGTTGTTATATCTTCAATAAAAGTGTATCATAGCTTGTAATGAGAAAAGCTTTATCAATCAGGTTTGGCTGCTCCCTCAATGACTGCCCATTTTTAAGCAATAGTAAAAATGGTCAACTGTTGTTTGTACAACCCAACTTTTAAAATTTTGAAATTTTTTGAATCGTCCGTAGCCTCCAAGTTTTCAATTCACAAACTTATTTTGAAGTAAACTGATTTCATTTGAAAAAAAATTGATGGTGGAATTTGGTGCTATTTTGAGTAGTCACAACATATATGTAATGCTCCAATTTACTGACTATCTTCGATTGTACAGGCCACCGCCTCCATTGTTTGTGTCATGTCCATAATTTTCGCTAGAAAAACACAACAATTTTTTTTTTTAAAACAAGGTAACTAATTCCCTAATGTGTGAGGTGTAACAGTATCCTAGTGATGAGTTATACCTTATGAGAAAACACTTCTAGATTTATTATCGAATAACACCTTAGCCTTGACGTGACACTAATGTTTAACAATGGTGCAACAATTGTCAACTTCTATTGTTGGTAACTAACGCAATGAGAAAAAGGACATAACGATACTTAGCACCGATTCACTTTTTTTTTTTACATGAACATTATTAATAATCAATGTATAATTAAAAATAGCCATATTACCAATTTTCTATTGTGACAATAATAAAGAACATATTAAGCCCCTTATCCTAAATGTTCAAACAATATTTCCACATAATACTTCTACTTGATATTATTCTCTTACTAATCCAAATATATTGAATATCAGGTCAAGCAAATTTAATACTAGAATTATAATCCCATACTAGTAATGTTACACCGAAATGATAATATCCCTTACTTATATATAATGTATTTATTTATTTTATAATCATGGAAACCATAATCCTAATAGCCAAATTCAAAACTCGCAATGGTTCAATCACTAACCATATTACTGCATGACAATTGCGTTAGCGCCTACTCTTATATTTCCACCACCACCAGTTATTACAATGCCCTTAATATTACAATATGGTGATTATTAATACTAGCATTCCTCTTTAATCCTAAGGATGTGATGATTTATGATTGTTTCATTTATTTGTTACTCTACTATTTATTTCTTTGTTTATCTTTTGTGAATAGATATACACATCTTCTATATGCATATATACTCTATTTAATTTATGGAGTAATTCAAAACTATAATAATAACAATTTTTCACATATATAAAGAATACATATTCTCTATATAGAAATATAATCTATTTATTCTAGAGAGTAATTTTAAATCATGATAAAAATAATTACTTATAATTTAATATATTATTTTCTAAAAAAAAAAACTCAAAATAACAAAAGAAACTTTCTTTCTAAACAAAATGTAGTAATCCCTAATCTTTATTATTAACTTTCCTTACACATACTTTTCTTTAAAAGGGAGTGGGAATATATTCTCTTTATTAAGGGAATCCTAAAAATTGAGGAATACGTGAAAACTCTTAAAAGCTAAGATTAAAATTAGACTTCTTCTTTTTAACTTGATTACTGTCCTTCACACTAAACCTTATTAATAGGGTAATGGAAATTTTCAGCTGTACTAAAATTATGGTTTCATAAAACAACGCAAGTTTAATGTTCCGTAACAGAATGGAGATTCAACCTTCCATTAGTGATATTTGTTATACCCATTCTTTCTTGAAAGTGATTATTGACAGGTAACTAATATTAATACTACTGAACATACGAGCATTAGCGCTACCTTTAGTATTCGTAAAATAATAATATTGTTATATAATCTTTTCCCTTTTCTGTTGGCATAAGCATTACTCCCTCTGGCCGTGTGAGGAAAATTCCACATACTGATATTTCATGTGAGGAATGTATGGCATGTATTACCTATTTTGCAGTAGGTGCAGTTTTCTTTTTTTCTTCTTTCTAATGGAACGCATATTTCTCTCTGTTTTCACCAGCTAACGAAAGAATAGTACCCACCAAATTTGTCATTCTGAGCAATTCTTTAAATACAATGTAAGCTTACGTTCATCAGATAAGCATTCTGAAAGCATCTCAGCCTAAGAACTGGTACGGTACTCTTTGTAGTGATCCACCATGATTGTGCTCACACATATTATATGACTTTTTAGATCATGTGCCCTTTGATTCGACTAATGTATCACAATTTATTGTAAGATTTGAAGTCTGCACTTTGGTTGGGAGAATAGGAGATAATTGCAGTGGTGTATGTTAGTTGAGGGAAGGTTTATTCATTTTAAATTATTTAGCTTTTAGCTCCGTTTATGAACATCTTAGGCACTACTATTTAAACTAGTGGCTAAAAGTACCATAATAATTGTAAATAGGGCGCTATAAATTCTATCTAATATCATCGTGGGTTTATAAATCGGCTGCCAGATCTCTCTTTATTACTAAAGATCCTACGCCACCACCTCGATGGAAAACTTCACTTTTATTCATTGCAATAACGTTGCAGGTAGATTTACGTGTCAGGTCAGAGTTTGTAGTGCTCCAATTATTCCTCATAACATATCATAGCCTACGGCTACTCCATGGGCCCAAGTCTGGGATTTAATGGTTTCAACTGCACATTTTGATTTGATATCAAACTAATGCCCTGACCAACGGAGTTGACACCTTGTAAGGATATTTACAAACACTATAAAAACAATAGATTGGTAGCTAATAAATTGTAATCTAGTCTCCAACAACTAGGTGGATACCAAATTTATGATGTGTTTCATTTAAGACGGTATGGTTCACTAAACTGCATCAAGTGCGAAGACCTACTTGTCAGGGTCTGATACGAATGCCAGTACAATGAAAAAAACTATTATTAATGACACTTTCTCACGCCAAATTTTTATTCTTCATTTCGTCTACCCCCAGCTATATGTCACAATTACTTCACTCGTCCAACCATTCTACTAGTCTTATAACCATGGTATTACCACTGGCGTTTTCCCTCACAAATGCGAAAGAGGTTATTTGATGAAAATTTGGACCATACTGCCTTCAACATTGGAGCAGCCTCCATGCAAGTCGCGGCCTGCAGTCATTGCATTCCATGAGACCATATATTTGATTTATTTATTTTCTTGCATTGGTGATTTCTCAGATTTCGGTGTTAGTATGATTATCTTTTTGTTTATATGATTTATAACATGAATCTGATATACCATTTCTATTACTACAATATAGTGAGCTTGAGTTTAAATCTAGGTATGTATCTATTTGTATAAGTTTTTTCTTTGTATATGTATACCGACCACGAAACCAAAACGATACAGCTATATTTTAATCAGTCCAAATAACAACTAAAATATGCTTGTTCATCTATGCAAAATGTCAGTTTTCTTTAGGGACAGCATGTTTAATTCGCTAAAACTTGGTTGCTTATATTCTAATACTCGGTTCACATACAACCCATGGATTCACTTGGGTTTAAACCTGTCTAGCTGTCATAGTTCAGATGGTAAATTTCCATAGTGATTCAATTCTGTAAATATCTTCAATAACTCTAATGAACTTAGCTAATCCTATCATTGGATGGGTTGCAAAAAGAGCAATATACATCTGTTTTCTTTTTCTAAATTTACTCCACACACAGTTTTAACACTCACATTATCCAAACTCTTTCCTCTTTTCATGAGTATATGAAAACATAATCTATTCTTTTGGTTTTAAATTGACCGTCTCTTTGGTTACAACTCATAGGACAACTCTTTTCTCCATGATTCCACAAGATATTAAGCTTCCATTATTACACTAAAGCATAGAAACAAATGAGCATACTACTGAAATACGATGAATGGCATACAACTAAATAAGGCTTGCTCTCTACCCTACCGTAATGGCGTCATGGAGCCTCGTGGGCTCTAGCCATACCCCCGAGCAAGAAAATTCTCTTAGCTCCAAAATGATGCATGGAGTCTTTTCATTTTTTATTTTTTATTTTTTATTTTTTATTTTTTATTTTTTATTTTTTATTTTTTGTTTTACATAGGAGTAAAAATAATCTAGTATCAATTTTCACATATCTAAATTTCTTACTTATGATTCAACCATGATCTATGCAACATGCCCTCTTATTACAACAAGTAAACAAAAAGGGAAAATGGAAGTAAAGGAGTGCTTATCTCTTTTCTTAGGTGAGGAAATCGACTCTTCTACCCTTCCTTTCTCTCCCAGCCAAACCATTTGGATTCCTATCTCTCCAAAAATCTCCTCTCCTCCCCTCAGTTTTCTTATCATCTTCACTAAAGTTCTCCAAAGGGAGATGTGGGTAACACCCCACTCATTCTTCCTCTCCAACTATATAGGAGATTCAACTTGCAACTTTTTGGATGGGGAGATGTGGAGTGTACCTCCCTTCTTCAATGAAAGTCTTTTCTCATTAAAGAGGCCACATGCACTTGGACAACCCCAAATCTTTTCACCTCTCCATCCTCTCCTCAAAATTCGTCACTCTTCATTATGAGGACTTTTTAGTAGTCAAATCATGTCCTTGGGACCCTATTGCATGCCCACTTGACCCCTACCACTATGGTATAGACCCTAGGGGGTTTATTTTTGTATCCCAACCAAGGAAGATGACCAACAACCCTCTTTAAATACCCACTTAAAGATCCATCCGAGTTTAACACTTGAGTAAGGGTTCCCAACCCCTAACTCACATAATTAAATATTCTCACAAACCAAAATAAATTATACCTTTAATATCAACCTTCACTTCTTAATCTATCAACATATTAACTTCATATCCTCAAGAAGATTTCTTTTGGTTTTCCCTTTGGTCTTCCTTTCTTGTAGTGGCACTCTTTCTTTCCTGCACTTTACCAATGAAATCATAAGAAACAATCAAATACCACATAAATTTAATAGCTGAAATAAGATTTAATTGTACAATAATTTCACTTACACTTTCAACACATATTCACAATTTATGTGTCCTAACTCCATGGTAATGTCAATAAAAATGTCAAAAATATTGTCACATAATCACACTATTTATCATCTACAATACATCTTACCTTCTATTTAGGAAAACATAAGACATATTATGGTTTTACTAATCACATACAAGGTAGGGCCTTACAGTTTGAATTAGAATTATCAAAAGAATTGGTGAACGAAACAGCCAGTTCAATAAGGGAACATGTCAACTTTCTATTTAGAGTTGCAAATGATATTGCTCTTCAGAAATATCCCAAACTCTTCTTCAAGGTGATTATAAATTAAAATTTCCTGTGTGCGTGCATTTCTTTTCATTGCAAATAAAATTGTTTTAATGGTTTCTTATTATCTATCTCAGGTGGCTGCTTACTTGTGGCTTATCTCAACCATTGGAGGTTGGTTATATTTCCTTACACTTGGGTATACAACTAAGTACCATATTCTATTGAGAGATTTTATAAATGAGATTATTTTTTGAGAACATGTAGATTGTTTACTTGTGGATCAGTTCCCAAAATGACTGGCTGTCTGTTTATGCCGAACCCATTTTCTGTAAGCAAGTTTTCAAACATAGTCTTTATGCTTTACTACAACCAAGCTAATGGATGGTTGCTATGACAAGTCTTGTCACTTTCCTCACAGTTCATGTCTTATACGAGAAGTATGAAGACCATGTGGACAAATATGCAACTATTGCCCTGAAGCAACTAACAAAGCTTTACTTGAGAATCAACGAATATGTTTCATATATCATCGGCACGATACCTAAGAAATACAAATACTTCAAGGGAAGGAAGATACTGTAGATAAGTACTTTTTTTTTGCATTTGAATGAAGAGCTTGTAATGCTTCAGTTGTTCATAAGGGAAGTGAAGGTAGATTCCCAGGAGGGTAAAGTTGAGACATTTGGATTGTTTTTTATGTGTGTTAATGAGGAAGCCAAGGCAATTTTTTAGATTCCTGCCTTCTTGTACTGAGTTTCAAGTAATTTGGTCTTCGTTGTTGGACACCAACATTATTTTGGATATCTTTTTTATAACATTCGAGTGGTTTATTGCAAATTATGATGAAAATAGTTTTAAATTCAAATGTTAGAGCTGAAGCTAATTTGAATTATTTTGGTTGCAACATTGGGTGCTTGGAATGTCCAGTTAAATTAATCTACTCATTTGTGGAAGGTTTCTTACCAATAATATTTGTTGAAAGTAGTTCTTTATACATTCAGGATTTTGAAAAAAAAAAACTATTCATCTTTAGGATTGGGGTCTAGATAAATGCATTGTTAAATTGTCCTCATATGTATATGAATGTCAATAGACGTGATATAGAAATAACATATTTTCCAATACCTGGTATATGATATAATTGGAATATCACATCAGTAAAAATAAAGAATATGCCTCCTTAACATGTTAATTTACATATAGTTTTCTATTAGCGTAACCCTTGCACCCCCTTCTGGTGCAAGTGCTAGTTTAATATATATATATATATATATATATATATATATATATATATATATATATATATATATATATATATATATATTTAATACGAATAGGGCATGGCTTAGATTTTATTTAGTTTTAAAATCAATAATGGAGAGATTTTATTTTCTTCTTTTAGATGCACATAAAATATGTTCATTAAATTACAAAGAAAATAGATTATATTTCTTCCAAATATCAAATGAAAACCTCTCTTAAACTCAAACCCTTCTTTTAATCCAAATCATAGAGAGTTTTCTTCCCCTTTATACAAAATATAAAAATTTCCCCATCTTAAACTTCTCATATTACATTTGATACACAAAGGTGAAACAAATAATATGCTAATAAATAAACCTTTAGCTTTTCATTTTTTCATTGAACAAATTTAAAAACCCATCTTTCTAAACTTGCAATATTACAAACATTATGGAAATAAAACAACGATTCACATGCAAAAGAGCTCAGGTTTTCTCTCCACCCTACCTTAATGACATCATAAAGCCTTATGGGCTCTAGCCATACCTTTGAGCAAACACATTTATATAGACCCAAGAAAATGGGGTTTCCACATATACCTTAAAGAGATTTCAAATATAATACATCAAAATCACCCCTATCAACATATTCATTTTACTTCAAGGAAATGAACTCCCATACCTTATTTCGTTCACTCAAACACAAGCAAATACATAAGAAACATCACAAAATGAAATAACCCAATATTTGCAAGGATAGGAAGACTTATCTCTCTCTCTATAGCTTGTAGGACAAGTTTTCTTTCCTTCAACATGATACAAAGATTGGATCTTCCAACTTCATTCTCCAAAAGCTCTCTCTTTTTCTTCTTTTTGCACAACTCTCTATCTTCTCAATACTCAATCCACAAAAATTCTCTAGAAAGAGAAGTGCGTAAGAAAACCATTTTCCTTTCTCAACCAATATAAAAATATTCAACTTGAATCTTTTTGAATGAGATTGGAACACTTGTCACTCTCTCATTTAATCCTCAAGCACAATCTCCCACAAGTGCTCACACGTGTGAGCAAATTTGGGGAGATGGGGAAAGAATGAGTACACTCCACAACATCCCAAAAGTCTTCATCCTCATTAAGAGGGGAATGGAGTACTTTGTCTCTCTATCTCACATGTCATCTTATAATTTGGGTTTGGACACCAAAACATTTTTCCTTTTCCGAAATCTTCAAAATCCGTCACTTTTCAAAAAAAAAAGGGTCATATATTTGATATGGTTGAAGATATGGTCATAAATAGGCACCCATCTCATAAGTACTTATTTTAGAGTACTAAAAAGGTGAAAATACATAAAATAATTTTTTTTAAGAGGTTTTAAAAGCTCATTAAAGAAGACATTTGAATTTTAACTTAACTAAGGGTTGGGTCACGATGATTAGATAGGGGGTAATGACTCGCCCACCCTATAGATATAGAGGAGGTTGTTGAAATCACATAATAGGTTAGGGTCATGAGAGGCCCCCCAACTAGATGGATTGGGTTGGCCCATAGTCACCCCCATATATAGGCAATAAGAACTTGGATAGATATATAGGATTGGTTGCTCGAGTGCCAACAATAGCCACCCAAAAGGAATATATAGCTGGTGAGGTTGCGATAGGAGTAGGTGAATTATAGGGTTTTCCTTGGTGGGGAGATATAGTTGTGGCAAGAGATATGGTCGGTGGAGTCTCCCCTCCTGCAAGTGGCCATAGAAGTCGTGGGTGATAGTGGCTAATTTTGAGATGGTAGCTATCTATATAGGGTAGGTAATCCCCAAACCCACATAGATATATTGGTATAAGCTTAGTTGTCAGGTAGGCACGAGTTTCAAAACTAGAGGCATATCATGCACATATCCATCCATTATAGATGTGATAGCTCCGTATTCATCCCCATCCCCATCTAAACAGAGTGGGGGCAACACCCTATCCATAGATGGGGACTATACCCCCACCCCTCTTCCCCTCTACTATAAGCTAGGCTAGGATACTAAAGGATAGGGCCATACTCTCTATGTCACATTAGTGGACCACACTATAGCGATTGATCTCAACCTGTACCAACATTGCATACCTGAAATGACATCTAAGGAATTGTATATAGTCTAGAAAACTCTCTAGAATGGAGTCGGTAGCGGTACGATACTCTAGATAGGCCTCGATGGAGTGTTTCACTGTCACTCACGCCTATTTGATTGGTCCCAAACCCTAGTTCTCCACTTACACATTTAACCACATGGTGATAATACTTAATTACCCAACACCCCTCACACCTAACCCATGCATAAATCACCATTACACATTAACCATAGACTTTAGCCTTCAAAATATTTCCTAGATTCTAAGGTCCTATTTAAATGTTCAAAATAACCAAACCACAACCACAATACTCACTTGACCCTTAATGCTAACCCTGCATTAAGCCACTTTTCATGACACAAGGTCACATTTGAGAACTTCAACTAAGTGATGTATTGAAAATAGTTTGAATTGGTTAAACCTTCCTTCTATTGGCACACTTACCTTCCTACACAACACAATTAAGTACAATTAGACCATAATAATAAACCACATTAATTGTTAATTGAATCCTCATAACTTTATTTATGAATTATTTGCATAGCTAATTACTCATCCAATGCAATACGACACAACAATCTGCCTTATAATTTCAAGTCATATTCAATAATTTACATGTGCATACATCTTCATTAAATAAAATAATGATAATATAACATAAATTAAAAATACAATACAATATTGTTGTTAGTCAATCACCTTATTTATCACTCATAATATATCTAAACATCTATTTAGGAAAAATATATAACAATTTTAAGGTTGTATTAATTATATGCGAGGTGGGGCCTTACAATACCAATTCCCAAAATTTGTAGGCACCAACCTATTGAAGGCACCAAGCCCCATAGCTAAGCACCAACTTAGCAAGGATACCAATTTCTCCTTTATGAAGCATCAACATCCAAATGACCAAAGTACTTTACTTCTTGAGTATTACTTCTTCAATGGATGATCATTAATTCTCTTTCATATATTTTTCACATAAATCTCATACTCGTTGCTTTACACTTCCTTCTTAAATGGTCTCCATATATTTCTTTTATCATCATTGCTTTATTTCTATTTGCTATCTTATCTACTTCAATTTTCCTCACAAAGTTTGTTCTAAATCTTCTTATTCATTCTCTACAAATCTGCTCACAAAGTCTTCTACAATCTACTCATGAAATCTTCCATAATCCACTCATAAAATCTTCCACAATTTGCTAATAAAACTTATTACAAGTCTTCCATAAAAATTCTCACAATCTCCTCATGAATCTGCAAATATTCTCAGAATTTTCCTTATAAACGATGTTTCATTATTCATTTATACTCATCCTTCAAATCTGTATGTTCTTCCTCTTTTAAATCTGTCTATTCTTCCTTTCAAAACTGTTCATAATATACACATATATCTGCTGTAATTGATCTGCTCTATATTGGAAATGACCGTGTCTCAAATGTTCTCGTGATTGTATGATATGATATTTATAAGTCACTCCACAACAAACTCTATATCTTCATTGTTCCTTCACAAAAAATTTCGCTTTTATTAGATTTGTCAATAAGTCTGCTCTTTTGAAAATGATATTATTTTTTATTGCTTGCATTGTACCCTCCAATTTATGTTCCTTATATACCATTTTCATTGCCCAAGGGAGGCATCTTCTATACTAAAAAGATGTCTTTATGAAAGGATCGATCTCTTCATAAAGAAACTAATTTTATTTTAATTTATCTTTTAAGTGTTGCCTTCTTTTTGCTAGTTAATCATTGCTTATTTAAAATGATAATCGTTGCATTTGTTTGACTTTATATTAAAGGTTGTCTTTTTTAATCAAATGAGCGCTGCCTTTTGACTATTAATTTCTAACTTTTAATTGCCGATTTTAATATACTCATCGATGCCTTTGTAACCTATGCTATTGCCCCCCCTTTTTTACTTATTTTATTTTTGTCTTATATGTTTTTATTTTATTTTATTTTTGTATTCACTTTGTCTTATACAGCTACAGCCTTCTCACAAATACATTGTTGCCCTTTTCTATTAATTGCTGTTTTTTTTTTCATTAACCATTGTTTGCATACATGTAAGATTATAGTTGATTAGTAAATAATCGGTCAACATATAGGTGCTAATATGAAGTGCTGATTATAATCTTTGTCTATTCTTAATATGGACATTAAAACATGGAAGGAGTCGGCCATCTTTGTATACAACATTTGTATCATAAACTTGCATAATGTAACACCCCTCCATTTTGCTCTTTTGATCAAACAATATTTCTCTATGTATGTTTATTTTGTTATCACTTTGTTTGTGGAACTTGGTTATTTTTGACCGCTAATTGTTAAGCGATGTAAACATTATGTTTTGGTGTGATGGTATTTTATTTGATCATTATTATTATTGCATGTCATGGATTAGATTAGCATGTATGTGAATTAATGATGCTTTACACTTTTGATTATATCATGAATTTTAGATGTTTCAGTTAGCTATACTATATTGGTGAAGGGGACGGGATCACATCAATCGCATGCAAGTTCCGTATGATTCCGTGATTCCCTTTTCCATGGTGTGTTTTAATATATTATATGCAAGTTTCGACACTCATATTGTGTGCAGGATGCAAGTACAAGACATCGACTCCACCTGGTTTCACAGGTTTGAGCGTGTCCATCGACCAACGGTATCGATTGCGAGATAGTAACTAGGTTTTATGTGTCAAGTCATCACCCTAGTCATAGTGTGTCATCGGGTTGTTAGTTGGGATAAGTTAATTTCTTTGTTGCCTCTTCCCTCCTTACGTATTTAAATTTGCAAGATAAATGGTGTTTGTTTTATTTATTTGCTTTGTCAAAATAAATAAGTGAGTGCTTATTAATTAATTAGTTAATTTAATTCAATCAATAAAATAATCTAATCATGGATTAGATTTATTTATTGATAAATTAAATTAAAATGTTGTGTTAGCATTATTAAATACTGAGATCAAATCAAAAATAGAAATTGCCTTGCATTCCTTTTTAAAATAAAATTAAAAATGATTTTTATGTAAATGGGTAAATTCAATTTTGTGAAAAGAAAAAGAAAATGTAATTATCATTTGGTTGCAAAAAAATAGATCTTTGTTTAAAATTAATATTATGCAAATTGCAATGGGAAATGAAAATTGTTTTATTAAATTGTAAAAAATTCAAATATCTAGTTTAGCAAGAAGTTTTGGTGGGTGAGTTCAAAATTAGGGGTTTGAAAAATTTGGAGAAGGAATTGCATAAGGTAATTCATGGTTATTCGGAATATGAAATTTTGAATTTTGGAGAGAAAAACTTGTTTGAACTCTTTGAAGAATTCTTGGTTTGATTTTGGTGGAGAGCTTGGAGGTGGCTAAGTTTGTGGAGTGAAGAAGTGCTTGGAATTCTCCATTGTTGAAGCTTGCAAATTTTGGATAAAACACAAGGTTCCATCATTTCTTTCTTCTTCTTCTTGCTCATTTTGAATGATTGAAAATATAGTTTTGATTCAATGAAAATCCATAGAAATACTCTCAAATTTGCAAACTTGTAGTTAGTTTTGGAAATGGAAAACCAAACAATAAATTTACACCAAGAAATAGAATGAAAATCAAAGAAAACTCCATTTTAGAACTAGATTTTGAAACCCTCTTTGTTGTTTAGAAAATAATTTTTTTTGTTCTTGCAATGGATTTGGATTATTTTCACAATTTGAGTATGAAATTAAAATTTGGGTATATATATTTGTGAATATACCCATGCATATCAATACATAGATATATTCACAAATATATATACAAATTTATTTGTTATATTTGAAAAATTTGGATTTTGGGATAAACCTAGAAAATACCCTGTATTTTTGCCATTTATAGACGCAAGGATTTTTTATAAATATATATATATATATATATAAATTTATGTTGTTGTTGTGGGGTGGGAGGTCAAACCCCACCGCCACCACATAGGCCGCAGTTGGAACGGCCATGGACTGTGTGAAGTACACACAGGCATGACCGGAAAGACCACGGAGTGTGTGAACCCCACAGGCCATGACTGAAAGGCCATGGACTATGTGAAGCCCACACAAGCGTGGCTGGAACGGCCACAGACTATGTGGAACTCACACAAGCCGTGGCCCTAGGGGCCACGAACTGTGTGAAGCTCACACAGGCAGCGGCCTTTAGGGCTTCATGGCAGTTCAACAAAATTTTTGGATTTCGGTTTTCGTGTTTTATTTTATATGTTTTCTTTTATAAATATTATTTAATATTATATTAATATTATTATATTGTAATATATATATTATATATATTATATTGTAATATATATATATTATATATATTATATTATATATATAATATATATTATATTATATATTATATATATAATATTATTATAATATATAAATAATACTTATTTAAATAATAATTAATTTAAATATATAAATATATGTAATTTATATAATTATGCATATATATTTAATTATATATATATATATGCATAGTATATATACACATATATTTATATATATATATATATATGATTTTTAAATATTTGGTAAGTTCAATTAAATTGTTTTATATAGAAATTAAAATTGCTTTATTAGGCAGATTGAAATATTTAAAATAAATAGATATTTTAGTAAAGTTTATATTTATTTAATGAACAAGGTGTTATTAGTGTGAAATAAGATTGATTGAATAAGATAAATGCCTTGAATTATTTAAATGATGTAATTTGAAAATAATAGTAAACCTAGAATAAGAAAGTCGATTTAAATATTAGTTAAATGACTTCATTATTTAAATGCTTTGATTGTGATTATAGATGTGAAATTAGAGTTAATAAATGATTTATTTTAGTTAAACGACCTTGATTATGAATTTGGTGGCGAGACTTAAAATAAATGAATGGATTTTATTTATTTCAAGTGCAAGAAAAGAAAACTGTGATTGACTAGATTTAGGAAATCCGAATGTTAGCTTGCTATAACTGTTGGAAATGCTTTTAAATGTTTATTCATTCTTGCTCTATGTTGGGAGTATAGGGTAATTATTGAAGTCTTCCAGATAGGGGATTGCATCCTGTTGTGGGTTGTCTTTATGTTAGCCAACTTTTGTTGTGTCATGGAAAACGTGCATAGTTACACCATGTTGTTTCACCTGGTTTTCACGAACAGGGATGATATGTGTCTCCTTGGGATTAGGAGAGGGTTATGTAATTTTTGCCTCCTTTGGAAGGAGTGGGGGTTGGTATTTTGTTTCCTCCAGTGTTTGGAGTGAGTTTCCATTGTTTGTTTCCTCGTTGGATTGGAGAGGTCATCTTTCTAGTTTACTATTGGATTGTGGTTTTGTATTGTGGTTGTGTCGTCGATAGGAGAGTGGCTCTTTGTGGGGGTCTGGAAAACAAAGGGGGGCCAGGGTATCTCACCTAGGGTTTAATCAAGTGATAATCTAAAAGAATTAATGGGGAACTTCACACTAATAAAGTTAATGAATGCCTCTCTCATGAAGTATGTGTTATTAAGGCTCGAGATGAGATGAGACACATAGTTTTGCATGAGGGTCCAGCAACCGGTAGAGACAAGCTAGGGTAACCCATGATGGGGGTTTGTTAGCCTAGGAAGGTTGATCTAGGGTAACTCGTGGCAATTTATGTATGACACTCTCCCTACGTCAAGAGTTAGTCAGTTATTGTGTGTTTTATAATGGTGTACTTGTGCTATGTAACCTGGAAGCAATGTATTGTCTTGTGAGTTTTCATACTATGTTAAGTGATGTTGTTTGGTATTTGAGTCAGTTTAGTTATGTTTAGCCTTTGTCTAGAGGTAGTTGGTCTTGATAAAAAATCCTTGTTAGTATCGCCTAGCACGTGGGGTGAGCCTTTGGGTTTCACTTGGTTGGGTGGAACGTGTACCTTACACCATTGGCTTTGATCATGATCATGTGGATGAGACTTTCATGTTGGGGAGCTCGTTGATTCCTATTACTCTTCTAGTTCTTTCATTCTAGTTATTCTTGTATTTCATTACCCCTCATTTGTATCAAGGTGGAAATTGTAATATATTATCATGCTTATTTGATTTACCTCATTTGGGGAATGAGTGTTGCAATTATATTGTAAACAATTGTTATTGGATATCATGTTGTATCTATTAGTCTTTGATGTAATTATCGTGTATGGAATGTATGTACTTTAATTCCTTAATTGAATGATGTTATGTTTTCATTCCTTGGTTGTTTAATTCGGGTTTAAGTAATCTTTGTCTCGTAGCCTTAGTTGATGTTGGCAATGTGTAGCGAACTTGTACGTTATTACAATTTAACAAAAAAAAATTGTTGCGTTTGGTTAGTTAATTTCAACTTCCCCTAGGGTTGCATGGAGGGGCTTTACACATGGTATCAGAGCCCAGGTTTAAACACTGGGTACTCTGGGATTATGGTGGACCCATTATGCTTGTAGTGTGTAGGTTTTGAGTGGTGTGTCTTGCCTAATACCTTGATGTGTCTTTGCAGGAGTATGCCTCCCAGATGTGGAAGAGGTGGGGGTCATAGACGTGGTCATTTAGGTGATCGCGTTGGGGAACATCACGACCCACCGCCACATATTCCACTTGTTTCTGACCATGAGGAGCAACAGGCTTCTCAAAATATTTAGGGAGATGGCAATCATAATCCGGATCCACCCAGGATCGAGGACACTCATTTGTGTCACTTGTTAGAGGAGACCCTTGCCCACCTTGGGCCTAGGCTAGAGGTAGAGCCAATGGTGGTTAGAGAGAGAGAGGTACCAATTCAGTCTGATTCAGAGGTAGCAGCCCATATGAGGGACTTGCTTAGAGCACGATCACCCATTTTTGATGGATCAGGCAGTGGTTTGGAGGTAGAGACATGGCTCATTGACTTGACTGGGT
Source organism: Sequoia sempervirens (assembly GCA_007258455.2). Lineage (NCBI taxonomy): Eukaryota > Viridiplantae > Streptophyta > Pinopsida > Cupressales > Cupressaceae > Sequoia > Sequoia sempervirens. Next base: position 99,558 of record VDFB02081350.1, read on the forward strand.
GTTTTGCTATGCACCCATATGGTAACAACACTCGAGCTAGGTGTGCTATCATGCACTTGAGGGGATTTTCCTCCACTTGGTGGACATTAGAGGAGCAGAAGATCCATTTGGACATTGGTACAGTTTCTTGGGAGTTGTTCCAAGAGAGGTTTCAGGCTAGATTTCTTTTTGAGCATTGGAGGTAGCGTCGAGGAGACAAGTTCCATGCCTTGTGGCAGATGGATATGTCAGTAGAGCATTATGAGCGTCATTTTTATGAGCTCAAGCAGTATGCTGATATAGGTGATCATGAGGGTATGCTTGTGCAGCATTTTGTTAGGGGCTTGAATGCCCAGATCAGTGGTGGAGTTCGGATATTTGAGCCGAAGACCATGGAGGTAGCTATGGATAAGGCTCGAATTGTGGAGGAAAATTTAGCTTTAGCTTTTAGTGGTCAGTCAGGAGTTCAGTTTGGCAGTGCACCTTCCTTTGGTGTTGGATCTTAGGGTGGTCAGTTGTAGGTTGCAGGCGTTCCCAAGGGGAATCAAGAAACTGCTAAGAGTGGGCAACATCAACCTTCGCAGTCAGGGCAACAGAATTCTCAGTCCCAGCATGGTGGTAGTTGGAAGTAGAGGAAGAGGGATCAGAGTTGGATTTCAGCTCATCGTGATCGCTACGATCAGCCTGCTCAGAGTTCCCAGTCAGCGTATAGTGGAGGTGGCTTTTCGTGACCTAGTGCATCTCCTGATGTTAGGGAGTTCATTAGAGGGACAGGATGTTTCGCTTATGGTCAGCAGGGCCACATTGCTCGTCAGTGTCCTCGGCAGGGTGCTTCTGGTTTTAGTCAGAGACCGTTAGCTTCTGAGCCAATGGTAGGTGATGCAGGCAAATCGCATAGGGTACTTACTACGGTGGATACCCATCAGGCTGGGCATCAAGGTGTAGTTCATATTTCAGCGTCAGGAGTTCATCCTCAGGGATCTAGATTTTGAGTGTGTTTGAGGGAGCTTTATCCCTTCTTGTTTGCAGGCTTCCAAGAGTAAGCCTGACCCTAGGGGGGGAGGATGTAACACCCCTCCATTTTTCTCTTTTGATCAAACAATATTTCTCTATGTATGTTTATTTTGTTATCACTTTGTTTGTGGAACTTGGTTACTTTTGACCGCTAATTGTTAGGCAATGTAAACATTATGTTTTGGTGTGATGGTATTTTATTTGGTCATTATTATTATTGCATGTCATGGATTAGATTAGCATGTATGTGAATTAATGATGCTTTACTCTTTCGATTATATCATGGATTTTAGATGTTTCAGTTAGCTATACTATATTGGTGAAGGGGACGGGATCACATCACTCGCATGTGAGCGCCCTATGATTCCGCGATTCCCTTTTCCATGGTGTGTTTTAATATATTATATGCATGTTTCGACACTCGTATTGTGCACAGGATGTAGGTACAGGACATTGAATCCACATGGTTTCACAGGTTTGAGCATGTCCATCGACTAATGGTATCGATTGGGAGATAGTAACTAGGTTTTCTATGTCAAGTCATCACCCTAGTCATAGTGTGTCGTCAGGTTGTTAGTTGGGATAAGTTAATTTCTTTGTTGCGTCTTCCCTCCTTGGTTGCATATTTAAATTTGCAAGATAAATGGTGTTTGTTTTATTTATTTGCTTTGTCAAAATAAATAAATGAGTGCTTATTAATTAATTAGTTAATTTAATTCAATCAATAAAATAATCTAATCATGGATTAGATTTATTTATTGAAAAATTAAATTAAAATGTTGTGTTAGCATTATTAAATACTGAGATCAAATCAAAAATAGAAATTGTCCTTGCATTCCTTTTTGAAATAAAATTAAAAATGATTTTTACGTAAATGGGTAAATTCAATTTTGTGAAAAGAAAAAGAAAATGTAATTATCATTTGGTTGAAAAAAAATAGATCTTTGTTTAAAATGAATACTATGCAAATTGCAATGGGAAATGAAAATTGTTTTATTAAATTGTAAAAAATTAAATATCTAGTTTAGCAATAAGTTTTGGTGGTGGGTGAGTTCAAAATTAGGGGTTTGACAAATTTGGAGAAGAAATTGCATAAGGTAATTCATGTTTATTGGGAATTTTGAATTTTGAATTTTGGAGAGAAAAACTTGGTTTGAATTCTTTGAAGAATTCTTGGTTTGATTTTGGTGGAGAGCTTGGAGGTGGCTAAGTTTGTGGAGTGAAGGAGTGCTTGGAATTCTCCATTGTTGAAGCTTGCAAATTTTGGAGAAAACACAAGGTTCCATCATTTCTTTCTTCTTCTTCTTGCTCATTTTGAATGATTGAAAATATAGTTTTGATTCAATGAAAATCCATAGAAATGCTCTCAAATTTGCAAACTTGTAGTTAGTTTTGGAAATGGAAAACCAAACAATAAATTTACACCAAGAAATAGAATGAAAATCAAAGAAAACTCTATTTTAGAACTAGATTTTGAAAGCCTCTTTGTTGTTTAGAAAAATAATTTTTTTTGTTCTTGCAATGTATTTGGATTGTTTTCACAATTTGAGTATGAAATTAAAATTTGGGTATATATATTTGTGAATATACCCATGCATATCAATACATGGATATATTCACAAATATATATACAAATATATTTGTTATATTTGAAAAATTTGGATTTTGGGATAAACCCAGAAAATACCCTGTATTTTTGCCATTTATAGACGCAGGTATTTTTTATAAATATATATATATATATTTGTTGTTGTTGTGGGGTGGGAGGTCAAACCCCACCGCCGCCACATAGGCCACGGCCAGAACGGCCACGAACTGTGTGAAGTACACACAGGCACGGCCGGAAAGGCCACGCACTATGTGAACCCCACAACGGCCACGACCGAAAGGCCACGGACTGTGTGAAGCCCACACAAGCGCGGTCGGAACGGCCACGGACTGTGTGGAACTCACACAAGCCGTGGGCCTAGTGGCCATGGACTGTGTGAATCTCACACAAGCAGCGGCCTTTAGGGCTTCATGGCAGTTCAACAAAATTTTTGGATTTCGGTTTTGTGTTTTATTTTATAAATATTATTTAATATTATATTAATATTAATATATTATAATATATATAATATAATATATATTATATATAATATATATAATATATTATATATATATAATAGTATTATAATATTTAAATAATACTTATTTAAACAATAATTAATTTAAATATATAAATATATGTGATTTATATAATTATGCATATATATATATATATGCATAGTATATTTACACATATATTTTTATATATATGATTTTTAAATATTTGGTAAGTTCAATTAAATTGTTTTATATGGAAATTAAAATTGCTTTATTAAGCATATTGAAATATTTAAAATAAATAGATATTTTAGTAAAGTTTATATTTATTTAATGAACAATGTGTCATTAGTGTGAAATAAGATTGGTTGAATAAGATAAATGCCTTGAATTATTTAAATGATGTAATTTAAAAATAATAGTAAACCTAGAATAAGAAAATCGATTTAAATATTAGTTAAATGACTTCATTATTTAAATGCTTTGATTATGATTATAGATGTGAAATTAGAGTTAATAAATGATTTATTTTAGTTAAACAACCTTGATTATTATATGCTTGATTATGAATTTGGTGGTGAGACTTAAAATACATGAATGGATTTTATTTATTTCAAGTGCAAGAAAAGAAAACTGTGATTGAATGGATTTAGGAAATCCAAACGTTAGCTTGCTATAACTGTTGGAAATGCTTTAAAATGTTTATTCCTTCTTGCTCGATGTTGGGAATATAGGGTAATTGTTGAAGTCTTCCAGATAGGGGATTGCATCCTGTTGTGGGTTGTCTTTATGTTAGCCAACTTTTGTTGTGTCGTGGAAAATGTGCATAGTTACACCATGTTGTTTCAATTAGTTTTCACGAACAGGGATGATATGTGTCTCCTTGGGATTAGGAGAGGGTTATGTAATTTGTGCCTCCTTTGGAAGGAGTGGGGGTTGGTATTTTGTTTCCTCCAATATTTGGAGTGAGTTTCCATTGTTCGTTTCCTCCTTAGATTGGAGAGGTCGTCTTTCTAGTTTACTATTGGATTGTGGTTTTGTATTGTGGTTGTGTCGTCAATAGGAGAGTGGCTCTTTGTCGGGGTCCGGCACACAAAGGGGCATCAGGGTATCTCACCTAGGATTTAATCAAGTGATAATCTAAAAGAATTAATGGGGAATTTCACACTAATAAATATAATGAATGCCTCTCTCATGAAGTATGCGTTATTAAGGCTCGAGATGAGATGAGACGCATAGTTTTGTATGAGGGTCCGACGACTGGTAGAGGCAAGCCAGGGTAACCCACAATGGGGGTCCGGTAGCCTAGGAAGGTTGAGCTAAGGTAAATCATGGCAATTTATGTATGACACTCTCCCTACGTCAACAATTAGTTAGTTATTGTGTGTTGTATAATGGTGTACTTGTCCTATGTAACCTGGAAGCAATGTATTGTCTTGTGAGTTTTTCGTATTGTGTTAAGTGATGTTTTTTGGTATTTGAGTTGGTTCAAGTATGTTTAGCATTTGTCTAGAGGTAGTTGGTTTTGACCAGAAATCCTTGTTACTATCTCCTAGCATGGGGGGTGAGCCTTTGGGTTTCACTTGGTTGGGTGGAACGTGCACCTTACACCATTGGCTTTGATTGTGATCATGTGGATGAGACTTTCATGTTGGGGAGCTCATTGATTCCTATTACTCTTATAGTTCTTTCATTCCAGTTATTCTTGTATTTCATTACCCCTCATTTGTATCGAGGTGGAAATTGTAATATATTATCATGCTTATTTGATTTACCTCATTTGGGGAATGAGTGTTGTAATTATATTGTAGACAATCATTATTGGATATCATATTGTATCTATTATTCTTTGATGTAATTATCCTTTATGGAATGTATGTACTTTAATTCCTTAATTGAATGATGTTATGTTTTCATTCCTTGGTTGTTTAATTTGGGTTTAAGTAATCTTTGTCTTATAGCCTTAGGGGATGTTGGTAATGTGTAGCGAACTTGTACGTTATTGCACTTTAACAAAAAAATTGTTGCATTCAGTTAGTGAATTGCAACTTCCCCTAGGGTTGCGTGGCGGGGCTTTACACATGGTATTAGAGCCCAGGTTTAAACACTAGGTACTCTAGGATTATGGTGGACCCATTATGCTTGTAGTGTGTAGGTTTTGAGTGGTGTGTCTTGCCTAATACCTTGATGTGTCTTTGTAGGAGTATGCCTCCCATACGTGGAAGAGGTGGGGGTCATAGATGTGGCCGTTTAGGTAGTCATGCTGGGGAACATCAAGACCCACCACCACATATTCCACTTGTTTCTAACCATGAGGAGAAACAGGCTTCTCAAAATATTTAGGGAGATGGCAATTAGAATTTGGATCCACCCAGGATCGAGGACACTCAATTGTGTCAGTTGTTAGAGGAGACTCTTGCCCGCCTTGGGCCTAGGCTGGAGGTAGAGCCAGTGGTGGTTAGAGAGAGAGAGGTACCAGTTTAGTCTGATTCAGAGGTAGTAGCCAATATGAGGGACTTGCTTAGAGCACGACCACCCATTTTTGATGGATCAGGTAGTGGTTTGGAGGCAGAGACATGGCTCATTGACTTGACTAGGTGTTTTGCTATGCATCCATACGGTAGCAACACTCGAGCTAGTTGCACTATCATGCACTTCAGGGGATTTTCCTCCACTTGGTGGAGATTAGAGGAGCAGAAGCTCTATCTCGACATTGGTACAGTTTCTTGGGAGTTGTTCCAAGAGAGGTTTTGTACTATATTTCTTTTCGAGCATTGAAGGCAGCGTCGAGGACACGAGTTCCATGCCTTGTGGCAGCTAGATATGTCAGTAGAGCATGATGACCATCGATTTTACGAGCTCAAGTAGTATGCCGATATAGGTGATGATGAGGGTATGCTTATGCAGCATTTTGTTAGGGGCTTGAATGCCCAGATCAGTGGTGGAGTTCGGATATTTGAGCTGAAGACCATGGAGTTTGGATGTGGTCAGTCACAGGTTGTAGGCGTTCCCAAGCGGAATCAAGAAACCACAAAGAGTGGGAAACATCAACCTTCGCAGTCAGGGCAACAAAATTCTCAATCCTAGCACGGTGGTAGTTGGAAGCAGAGGAAGAGGGATCAGAGTTGGATTCAAGCTCATTGTGATCACTACGATCAGCCTGCTCAGAGTTCCTAGTCAGCGTATAGTGGAGGTGGCTTTTCGCGACCTAGTGCATCTACTGATGTTAGGGAGTTTAGTAGAGGGACATGATTTTTCACTTGTGGTCAGCAGGGCCACATTGCTCATTAGTGTCCTTAGCGAGGTGCTTCTGGTTTTAGTCAGAGACCATTGGCTTTTGAGCCAACAGTAGGTGATGTAGGTAGATCGCATAGGGTACTTACTGTGGTGCATACCCATCAGGCCGGGCATCAGGGTGTAGTTCATCCTTCAGTGTTAGGAGTTCATCCTCAGGGATCTAGATTTTGAGTGTGTTTGAGGGAGCTTTATCCCTTCTTTTTTGTAGGCTTCCGGGAGTAAGCTTGACCCTAGGGGGGAGGATGTAACACCCCTCCATTTTACTCTTTTGATCAAACAATATTTCTCTATGTATGTTTATTTTGTTATCACTTTGTTTGTGGAACTTGGTTACTTTTGACCGCTAATTGTTAAGCGATGTAAACATTATGTTTTGGTGTGATGGTATTTTATTTGGTCATTATTATTATTGCATGTCATGGATTAGATTAGCATGTATGTGAATTAACGATGCTTTACACTTTTGATTATATCATGGATTTTAGATGTTTCAGTTAGCTATATTGTATTAGTGAAGGGGACGGGATCACATCACTCGCATGCAAGCGCACTGTTATTCCATGCTTCCTTTTCCATAGTGTGTTTTAATATATTATATGCATGTTTTGACACTTGTATTGTGTGCATGATGTAGGTACAGGACATCAACTGCACCTGGTTCCATAGGTTTGAGCATGTCCATTGACCAACGGTATCGATTGGGAGATAGTAACTAGGTTTTCTATGTCAAGTCATCACTCTAGTCATAGTGTGTCCTCGGGTTGTTAATTGGGATAATTTAATTTCTTTGTTGCCTCTTCCCTCCTTGATTGCGTATTTAAATTTTCAAGATAAATGGTGTTTGTTTTATTTATTTTCTTTGTCAAAATAAATAAATGAGTGCTTATTAATTAATTAGTTAATTTAATTCAATCAATAAAATAATCTAATCATGGATTAGATTTATTTATTGATAAATTAAATTAAAATGTTGTGTTAGCATTATTAAATACTGAGATCAAATCAAAAATAGAAATTGTCCTTGCATTCCTTTTTGAAATAAAATTAAAAAATGTTTTTTATGTAAATGGGTAAATTCAATTTTGTGAAAAGAAAAAGAAAATGTAATTATCATTTGGTTGCAAAAAAATAATCTTTGTTTAAAATTAATATTATGCAAATTGCAATGGGAAATGAAAATTGTTTTATTAAATTGTAAAAAATTAAAATATCTAGTTTAGCAATAAGTTTTGGTGGGTGAGTTCAAAATTAGGTGTTTGAAAAATTTGGAGAAGGAATTGCATAAGGTAATTCATGTTTATTGGGAATTTGGAATTTTGAATTTTGGAGAGAAAAAATTGGTTTGAATTCTTTGAAGAATTCTTGGTTTGATTTTGGTGGAGATCTTGGAGGTGGCGAAGTTTGTGGAGTGAAGGAGTGCTTGGAATTCTCCATTGTTGAAGCTTGCAAATTTTGGAGAAAACACAAGGTTCCATCATTTATTTCTTCTTCTTCTTGCTCATTTTGAATGATTGAAAATATAGTTTTGATTCAATGAAAATCCATAGAAATGCTCTCAAATTTTCAAACTTGTAGTTAGTTTTGGAAATGGAAAACCAAAAAAGAAATTTACACCAAGAAATAGAATGAAAATCAAAGAAAACTCTATTTAGAACTAGATTTTGAAATCCTCTTTGTTGTTTAGAAAATAATTTTTTTTGTTCTTGCAATGGATTTGGATTATTTTCACAATTTGAGTATGAAATTAAAATTTGGGTATATATATTTGTTATATTTAAAAATTTTGGATTTTGGGATAGACCTAGAAAATACCCTGTATTTTCGCCATGTATAGACGTAGGGATTTTTTATAAAATATATATATATAAATTTTTGTTGTTGCTGTGGGTTGGGAGGTCAAACCCCATTGCCACCACATAGGCCACGGCTGGAACAGCCACAGACTGTCTGAAGTACACACAGGTGCGGCCAGAAAGGCCACAGACTGTGTGAACCCCACACAAGCCGCAGCCAAAAGGCCACGGCCTATGTGAACCCCACACAGGCCATGGCCAAAAGGCCACGGACTATGTGGAACTAACACAGGCCGCGGCCCTAGCGGCCACGGACTGTGTGAAGCTCACACAGGCGGTGGCCTTTAGGGCTTCGTGGCAGTTCAACGAAATTTTTGGATTTTAGTTTTTGTGTTTTATTTTATATGTTTTATTTTATAAATATTATTTAATATTATATTATTATTAATATATTATAATATAAATATATATATTATATATATTATACAATATATATAATATATAATATATTATATATATAAATTATTATTATAGTATTTAAATAATATTTATTTAAATAATAATTAATTTAAATATATAAATATATGTGATTTATATAATTATGCATATATATTTAATTAGATATATATATATATATATATATATGCATAGTATATATACAGGTATATTTTTATATATATGATTTTTAAATATTTGGTAAGTTCAATTAAATTGTTTTATATGGAAATTAAAATTGCTTTATTAAGCATATTGAAATATTTAAAATAAATAGATATTTTAGTAAAGTTTATATTTATTTAATGAACAAGGTGTTATTAGTGTGAAATAAGATTGATTGAATAAGATAAATGCCTTGAATTATTTAAATGATGCAATTTTAAAATAATAGTAAACCTAGAATAAGAAAATCGATTTAAATATTAGTTAAATGACTTCCTTATTTAAATGCTTTGATTATGATTATAGATGTTAAATTAGAGTTAATAAATGATTTATTTTAGTTAAACGACCTTCATTATTATATGCTTGATTATGAATTTGGTGGTGAGACTTAAAATACATGAATGGCTTTTATTTATTTCAAGTGAAAGAAAAGAAAACTGTGATTGACTGGATTTAGGAAATCATAACGTTAGCTTGCTATTACTGTTGGAAATGCTTTTAAATGTTTATTCCTTCTTGCTCGATGTTGGGAGTATAGGGTAATTGTTGAAGTCTTCTAGATAGGGGATTGCATCCTATTGTGGGTTTTTTTTATGTTAGCCAACTTTTGTTGTGTCGTGGAAAATGTGCATAGTTACACCATGTTGTTTCACCTAGCTTTCACGAACGGGGATTATATGTGTCTCCTTGGGATTAGGAGAGGGTTATGTAATTTGTGTCTCATTTGGAAGGAGTAGGGGTTGGTATTTTGTTTCCTCCAGTGTTTGGGGTGAGTTTCCATTGTTCATTTCCTCCTTGGATTGGAGAGGTCATCTGTCTAGTTTACTATTGGATTGTGGTTTTGTATTGTGGTTGTGTTGTCGATAGGAGAGTGGCTCTTTGTGGGGTTCCGGTACACAAAGGGGCGCTAGGGTATCTCACCTAGTGTTTAATCAAGTGATAATCTAAAACAATTAATGGGGAACTTCACACTAATAAAGTTAATGAATGCCTCTCTCATGAAGTATGCGTTATTAAGGCTCGAGGTGAGATGAGACGCATAGTTTTGCATGAGGGTCCATCAACTGGTAGAGGCAAGCCAGGGTAACCCATGATGGGGGTCTGGTAGCCTAGGAAGGTTGAGCTAGGGTAACTTGTGGCAATTTATGTATGACACTCTCCCTACGTCAATAGTTAGTCAGTTATTGTTTGTTGTACAATGGTGTACTTGTCCTATGTAACCTAGAAGCAATGTATTTTCTTGTGAGCTTTCATACTATGTTAAGTGATGTTGTTTGGTATTTGAGTCGGTTCAGTTATGTTTAGCCTTTATCTAGGGGTAGTTGGACTTGACCAGAAACCCTTGTTACTATCTCCTAGCACGGGGGGTGAGCCTTTGGGTTTCACTTGGTTGGGTGGAACGTGCACCTTACACCATTGGATTTGATCGTGATCATGTGGACGAGACTTTCATGTTGGGGAGCTCATTGATTCCTATTGCTCTTCTAGTTCTTTCATTCCAGTTATTCTTGTATTTCATTACCCCTCATTTGTATCGAGGTGGAAAGTGTAATATATTATCATGCTTATTTGATTTACCTCATTCGGGGAATGGGTGTTGTAATTATATTGTAAACAATCATTATTGGATATCATGTTGTATCTATTAGTCTTTAATGTAATTATCCTGTATGGAATGTATGTACTTTAATTCCTTAATTGAATGATGTTATGTTTTCATTCCTTGGTTGTTTAGTTCGAGTTTAAGTAATCTTTGTCTCGTAGCCTTAGGGGATGTTGGCAATGTGTAGTGAACTTGTACGTTATTGCACTTTAACAAAAAAAAATTGTTGCGTTTGGTTAGTGAATTCCAACTTCCCCTAGGGTTGCGTGGCGGGGCTTTACACATAAACTTTCCTTGCAAAATGATGTGATATTTTTTAGATGTAGATAGAGATTAGTGGCCTTTGGTCTTCATACCTTCATGTGAGCTTTAGCATCAATATTATGCCTTTGTTACTATCACATTCATTTTAACATATCTATTTTCCTCTATATTCATAATTTTTGTTTGTAATATATGGCTTTGTTACTGTCACTTTCATCTTCACATATCTATTTTCTGCTATATTCATACTTCTCTGACTTGTTTGTAGTAAGAGTACCATTACTTGCATTGTCACTCTCATATGCATACTTTTCAATCGTCTTGTAGAGCTTCTAGTATTTTATAATATTTGTTCATTACTATAATGATATTCACTTGAGAGGAGTGCCATGTTCCTGAATGGAACACTAAAATAACTAAGCATTGAAATGGAAATAAATAAATACAATACATATTAAAAACATAAATACAAATATCAAACAATTTAATATTATTAAAATAATAACAATATATATCTATATATATATTGAAATAAGGAGATATATAATATATTCCTTTTAAAGACAATGATTAGATGTAACATACACCACTAAATTTTTTGGGAAATCATTGTCTATTTTTTGCTTGTTTGTTGATATGTTTGTGTATGTTTTCAAATGTGTTTCAAGTTGTATAACAACATTAGGAAATATTTGTATATAAAGAAGGAGACCAATAGATAACAATGTGTTTCAATAAAATTTGCAACATATACCAAGAGCATACATTTTCAAATTTAAATCAAAATATTACAATGTATTTTCAAATCTGAAATAAGGAGTTTCAGACCTAGAAATTGTTTTATGACAATAGATCAATACATATGAGCTCCCACATCCCCTCAAAGAGATCACACCAAAACCTTGTCTTTTTCCAATGCCTAGGAGCAACAACACCACTATTGAAGATTGATTGATTATGAGGGTTACAACAACAACCCTTATTCTTAAAACCCAAAATGGTATGAAAACCAAGATGGGTGATTTGCCTAGAAAATTTAATCCTTTTTCCAATAGATATAGATGAGTACTTGGAAGATGGTACCTTAATGAGAGGAATTCAATGCACTAACAACCAAAATGACTTGCCAAGTACCAATGAAGCTATAAGAAGATTCGACCTTTAGCGACATCAAATCAAAGTTTCTAGAACTTCTGATATTTCATTTCAGACCACAAGAAACACACCAAAACACTTACTAAACACCTCCAAAATGATGCAAACTTCAAAACACACTCCGAACAACAAACCCAAATCAAAATTCCACAAAAATATTCATCTTTCACCTCTCAAAACCCAGAAAAATCTTAACTCTATCAAAGCATTGAGTGATTTCTAGAAGAAACCATTCAAAATTTGACTAGGGTGGATCTCTCACCACCAAAACTAGCTCAATACAGTGAGGTTTTTTGTCCTCAACACACAAGCCAAGTACTCTAGAGTCATTCTAGTAGCATTATGTTAAGTTACCAAAAAGAAGATAACCAAATGAGAGTCATAATGAAGTTTTATAGAGAGTGAGAGGGAATTAGGGCAACCTTAGGTTTTGAAATTCTTTTCCCTCACAAAATCCAATGTCCCCCTAGGATCCTTGTAAAAAATTAATAAATTAAAACATCTTATCCCTCATTGGGCATCCATGCTCATAAGGAAACTATTTTTCTTTATGCAGCCTTCTAAAACAACGTTAACTTATCACATTAGACACCAAGGTACATTTCAATGACCACCTACCCCGTCACTTAAGTTATAAAGTTATTTCATAAAAATAACTTAAGTGACTAATAAAAATAAAATATTAAATAATCCAACCTTAGGCTCTCCAACGCCAGCATAGAGATAACACTGCTGAGAACATATGGGCTTGAGACCAATTTCTTCAAATAGACTTACTATAAATAAAAATTGCTAAAAATAGTAAGTACTCACCAAAAACCAACTAGCACAAAATTGAAGATTACTAAGATGCCCTATGGATTAGTATAATAGTAAGTGATGGAATTGTCCCCCTGCTAAAAATAGAAAGTCTTGCTTGAAACATTGAAAACCAACATTGAATGAGATTGGCTCTGAGTTCCCTTACCAAATTCCACTTAGCCTATAGGAACTTTGGAATAGGCTAATGAAAAACTCTACTGCTTGAAGGAAAGGAGAGGACATTACATTAAGACTGTCAAAACATTGATGATAAAAGTAAAGCAATGAAATTATTATGGGAAACAATGCGTATATAATGAAGGCAACAAAACATTATAGGCATTGAAGACAATTAGGGAGGCATCAGTTAAGCCAAAACTAATTAAAGGTGAACATATTCCAAGAGCTGGGGGGGCATCGAACCATCAACAAATATAATATATTTCAAACATTAAAACAATGAAAATCTTTAGGAACACATTCATTATTTAGGCAATAAAATATTAGAGGAAAAAGAAAAAACAATACAATAATTAGGTTTAAAAGAAAAAATATATGAACAACATAAGAGAATAGAAATATGAAGAGTAATTTTTGAGTATAGCAGCAAATACATTATAGTTAGATCTAGAAAAAGAGATACATGGGAAGGAGGAGTTGGTTCAAGGAGAAATATATGAAGAAAAATGAAAAATCAATAAGGGAAGTAAGTTTAACTATAATTATAAATATTCATATATATATATATATATATATGCATCTATCCGTATGAAGTGATTATTGAAAGATTGAAAGTAAGTAGAAATGTGTGTGTGTGTGTGTGTGTGTGAGAGAGAGAGAGAGAGAGAGTACATGCAATAATGATGCTTGCAACAATTATTAATCCTTACTAGTCATTATTTAATTAAAATAAATTTTTCTGTTTCTCTTTAAGATATATCTTTTGAATATTGAGAATAGATTAGTGTTGCTGAGAGATGTGTCTCCTGCCCCCTAAGATGTGTCTTGGGGACTGGTATACATCTCTAGCTTTAGAGATATCCTCGGAAATCCCTCCAATAGCTCAAAAACTTGACAAGTCCTTAAGTCTCTCGACATCTTTCGATGGAAAATTTGGCATCTCCTATGAAACTTGAAAGCATACAAAATTTATAATATGAAAACATAAAGTTTTGTCACTCTTTGAGATAATGACATTTGTACATATTTAAAATTTATTACTACTCTTTTTTCGAAAGTTCAATGTCATGATATATTATATAAATTATTAATTTATTAATTTTAAATTTTTTATTTATATTAAAAAAGATTACGTTTCCAACTACCCCCGTCTGCTATTTAAAAAAAAATGCACTAGCATTGCTACCAGTCTCTCGTACTAGTACTAGTACCAGTCTCATAGTAACCTTGGTACAAATCAATTGAAGAAGAGGAATATTCAGACTAGTAATCATCTACATGGATAAATTAATAAAAAAAAGAGGTCTGCCACCCTCTAAATTGGAAACAATTGATAAATTGGCATGTGCACAATAGTGTGATTTCTTGAATCATTGGTATGAAATCTAATTTACAATAATATAGTTGTAGCACAATCTAGTATAAGTGATTATTATTTTTTGATTAGATGTTCAAAGTACTATTGATGCATTGTTGTTATGACTGCTTCGTTATATTAGTAAATATGATTAATATTTGTTTTCCATATGTCTTAAATGTTTTAGCCATGATAGAGGAGACTGAGATTACAAGAGGGGAATGGTGATAGGGCACTCTCCTCGGTACACCACCTCAAGATGGGGGACCAAGTAGTCCCAAGATGGAGACCAAGTAGTCCCAAGAAGGCCAAGGGGGTACCAAGGGTACTACGCTTTGGGCTTAGCAGAGATGGGCATATCATGGTACCCATTATAATTTCACCCCTCCATCATGGTGAATCAACACAAGAGGTCAAATCATAGAGAGAGGGAAATGGTTGGAAAAATGAGGGGATAATGGAAAGGGGAAACCTCCTAGGTAAACCACCTCATATGGATGGCATGTGCCACATGAGGCCAAGAGGGATGGCATATCATCTCTTGGGGCTAGGGTAGAGGGTCCTAGGCACCCCATCAAGTCACATTCTCCCATGCTCTCCTATGGTTGAGCCCCCCAAGGATACTAAAATGCTTTGTGATTGAATTAATAGTTCATCCATGATTTTACTAATACTTAATTATGATAATCTTCTTATTATTATTATAATGGTAAATGGTTATAATTTGATAATCATTATGATTGTGATAAATGGTTTCTAATCTATGTGCAAGGCTTCAATTAGGTAAAAGATACTCTCTAACCCATTTATTTATTTAAATTAAGGAATTAGGGAAAATTTAGGGCATTCCCAATTAGGGAACATTACAAGGAGAGCATGTGTCACACCCTTAATATGGATATGTGTGTGATGACCTCTACCCAGGTTTATAACCTTGACCTTGCTTTCCTTCTTGATACAACATTTCTTTACTGGTTTTAATAGGTTTTGGATTGTGTATGTTTGGCATAATGGTTTGGTATTTAATGCATTAAAAACTTAAAAAATGATTAACTAAATATGTAACATTGTAGTCTATTGAAAACATCTCAGTGTATTGATTCAATCATTCTTGTTGAATTATAGAAATAAAGATTGGAGATTAGAATATTCATTATAGATTGCTATAGGTAATGCTAGAACTAATAATAAATTTTTTAACATACCCGTATGCTTGGATATCCCAAGATGAATGTTACAGTTGCAATAAAAATGAGTAATGCTCCCAAAATGTAGAAATACCCTTGCAAAAAGGATAAATATATATGCTCAATGAGATAACAATCTAGATATAAAGATGCCTGGAATTGAGTGGCACAAATGTTACTCTATTCCAACTCTAGTCATCTCTGCAGAAGAATGACTCCCACCACCATCTAGTAAGTATTAATAATATTAACTTTGCTCGATACTCTCTCTACCCAATTTTGAAGTTCTTGTTTTGATAGGTATAATTAAAAGAGGGCGCTAGGAATTAGAATCAGTAGTATACAAATTATTCGTCAACAAACTTGAAGAAACTCCAGAAATGTTTTCAAACATAAATGATATGAAATACAAACTCTACAATGGTGATCTTCTGCTTTGGTAAATTTAAATGGTGCCAATGAGAATGACCTTACTCGTTGACCATCATTTTCTTTTCTGAGTCACCATATTTGAATTTCAACGTGAGAGAATCTATTGGGAAAATAAACCCAACTATAGTGGGAAAAGATGAAAACACACAACAAAGGAGACAAAAAGACAAGGAGGAAAAAATATATTCTATGTTTCATTCATTCACAAAAAATATTACATTAAAAAATTATAGAAAAAACTCAGAGCTATGGCTTTGTATTCCCTTCATACAAAAACTGCACATATTTTGGTGCACTGGATCTTCCTGTGTGATGTTGTGTTAGAGATATTCTAGAGCACTGAAGCACTACTCTCTATTAATGTCTTTTGCTGCTACAGGTTCTCTTGAGCATTCCATTTCTTGTTCTGTTGAACATCCCCCCTTGTTTTCTATTGCAAATAACTTAGTCTTCTCTTATAGAAAAACATTCTATTCTATTCTTTTGTCTTACTTGCCCTTTCCAAAAATTGGTGCCCATTGTCAAATTCACCTACGAGAATTAATTTGCTGCCAGGAAAGCATTTACTGGCTAGCATATGTCAGACACTACATTTGGGGGGAACGATCCAAAAGATATCTCTTCTGATTGAGCATTAAATGCATTTGCTCGTTGCTGCTCAAAATTAGATATTCCAACACCTCTCCTTAATTTTGAGCCATTTTGCTTTTCATCATCATTTAAAATTTCTATAACAAAGTTTTCAGAGCATAGTTTCCAAAGCATCGATCCCTATTTTTCATCACTTTGTGAAATTTCCAGAGCAATGAAGCAAAAATTCTAGAGCACCAGCATTTCTAGAGCATACCTATTTGCACTTGTTTTGATTTCTGACACTTTTCTAAGTTTCCAGAACTGAATTTTTGGAGCATCTACGCTTTTCTATGTTTTCCAGAACTAAATTTTTGGTGCATTCCTACATACCATGCCTATCTAGGCATTCAAAGGATTCTTTTGATAATACCTTTGTGAAAATATCAACGAGTTGCTGCTCAAATCTACAGTACTGAAGTTCTATGTCTCCATGGTCCAACAACTCCCTTATGAAATTGTAGTGAATTTCAATGTGCTTGCTTCGTCCAAGAAAGACGATATTATTGGTCAATGTAATAGAAGAAACATTGTCACAAAATATGGTTGTCCCATCTCCTTGTTGCTCATTCGAATATGCAAGGATTCTTCTAAGCCAAATAGCTTGACATGCAACTACACTTGCTGCTATGTACTCTACTTCAGTTGTGGAGAGTGAAACTATGGGTTGCTTTTTTGATGCCCATGATATTTCTCCTAAACCCATGTGGAACAAATATCCCAATGTGCTCTTCCTATCATCTACATTTCCTGCCTAATCACTGTCTATTTACCCAACCGGCTAAAACTCATCGGAGGCAATATACTTAATTCCATAGCCTTTCATGCCATTGACATACCTTAGAATTATTTTTCCTGCTTGCCAATGTGCATCCTTAGGCTGCTCCATGAACCTAGAAATCAAGTCTTGTTGATGTCAAATACATGAGGCTTCCAACCATGCGCTTATAGAGAGTTGTGTTAACATCACTGCTGTTGTTCTCTTTGCTTAATTTCAGACCTGTAGCTGTTAGTTGAGGCTAGTTTGCTGTCCAACATTCTAAATATCTTCAAGATTTTCTTAGCATAATTTTTTTGTGAAATAAAGATGCCATCATTTGTTTGTTGGACCTCTATGCCTGGGAAATATTTTAGTAAACCTAGCTCTGTCATTTCAAACACATTTTCCATTGCCTCCTTGAAATAAAAAATGAAAAGATTAATATTCCCTATGAGAATTAAATCATCTCCATACAAAACAACAATGAGAATCTCACCATTAGTTGTCTTGATGTAGAGTGTGGGCTCACTGCCACTTTTGCTAAAGCCATTGCTTAGAAGGTATGAATCAATTTTGTTGTACCATGCCCCATGCCTGTGGTGCTTGTTTTATCCCATAAAAAACTTTTGAAAGCATGTAGACATTGTCTTCCTTCCCTAGGACTTTGTAGCCAGGTGGCTGCTCCACATACAGCTCTTTTTTTAGCACTCCATTCAAGAAGGCTGATTTCATGTCCATTTGAAATACTTTCCATTTTTGTTAGGCTGCAATTGCTAGGACTACCTACATTGTTTTCAACTTTGCAATTAGTGCATATGTCTCATCATAGTCTCTTCTAGGTTGTTGTTTGTATCCCTTAACAACCAGCCTTGCTTTATGCCTCTCAACCTTACCATCAATAGTACATTTGGTCTTATAGACCCACTTAACACCAATAATTGATTTCCCTTTGGGTAAATCAGTGAGCTCCCATGTCGTGTTTCTCACTATAGCATCTAACTCTTCATCCACAACCTTGCACCATTCTTCTTTTTTCACTACTTCTTCAAAATACATTGGATAACTATAAAAAACCATAGAAAATTTTGATTTTTCATCGAAGTCATCATACCTTGTCATAAATTTCTCTCATGCTTCTAGTCTTTCATGGCATTAATGATGCAAATGTAAGGTCAAAATTTCCAAAGCTACTTGACTAGTAGACTAATGAAAAAGACTGCTACTATTAGTTTCTAGAGCAACTTCTTTGCTAAGAATTTTTGGAGCTGCTGCTACTATTTTTTGAATTGTTACCTTGCTGTAGATTTTCAGCGCATCTACCTTCTAGAGCTTCTTCATCCTCAAAAGGTATTAAGATAGAAATATTGGTGTTATTGTCCACCATTCCATCCCATGACTCATTTTCAATGAATTCAACATCCCTGTTGATCACCACTTTCTTGGAGATGGGATTGTACAATCTATAGGCTTTGGATTCTTCACTATAGCCTTTGAAAATGCAATTTTCACCTTTGTCATCAAATTTCTGCCTATTCTCTTTTGGAACGAGTGTATATTCCACACATCCAAATATTCTTAAATCCTCAACACTCCATTTGCATTTCGTCCACGCTTCATGTGGGATCCTATCACAAACGACCTTTGTGGTCTGACACCTATTCAAAATGTAGAATGTTTTTGCTACAACAAGTTACCCCAATATTCATTAGACAAACCTTTTCCTTCAACATGCTTGCTGCCATCTCTATGATGGTTCTATTCTTTCTTTCAGCCACTCCATTTTGTTGTGGAGTATATCGGGCTATGAGTTGTCTTTGAATACCTTGAGACTTGTAAAAATTAATAAACTCTTGAGAGATATACTTTCCCCCATATTTTGTTCTGAGGGATTTGATATAATGGCCACTTTTTTTTTCAGCCATGGCCTTAAACTCCTTGAACTTCTCAAATGCATCTGATTTTTTCTTCAAAAAATAAACCCAAATTTTTCTACTATAGTCATCTATGAGTTTCATGAAATAAACATTTACTGCTAGAGTTGGGGTCTTCATGGGACCACAAAAATCTGAATGCACTTGCATTAATGGTGCTCTAGCTCTCCTAAAATGCCCTGATTGGAAGGGTTGCCTATGTTGTTTACCTAGGATGCATGCTTCACACTTTCCATTAGGGTCTACAATTGCTAGTAGGTCCCTAACCATGTCTTTTTCAGCTAAAAGATTTAAACTAGAATAACTTAGATGCCCATACCTCAAATGCCAAAGCTATGATGGGTTTTGGATGAGTGTTTTGAAGGCTAACTACTGCAAGCCTGTTGACTGTGCTAAGATTTGCATTTTCAGGGGAAACATCTAGTTCTTTGTCATTTGAACCATTTCCATAATTTTCTTGCTTCCATCCTTGTCATAGATGATGCATTCCCCTTTCTCCATTAGCACTCTATAACCATTTTAGACCATTTTTCCAATGCTCAAAAGATTGTGTTTCATGCCTGGGGTATAGAAGATGCCATGTATTTGTTTTTCTTCACCATGCTTGGTTTGTAGGAACACTATGCCCTTGCCCATGACTAAAACCTTCTCATTGTTCCCCATTATGATTTCAAACTTAATGTTGTTTTCTATGGAGGCAAATAAATTTAAGTTACCACTCATGTGGTTGCTACAACCATTGTCCAAATACCAAACTTCAGTGCTGCCTTGTTCTGCAAGATTGCATGCAATAAACACTTGTGACTATTTTTATTTTTAGCTTTGTTCTCGTTTATCACATTTGCATTTTGACTCCCTTGCTCACATTGTTTCTTCCTACATTCACTTGCATAGTGACCATACTTGTGATAGTAGTAACACTACACATTGCTCTTATTAGATCTCTAATTTGAGTTGCTATTCTTTTTTGTGTTTTGGAAGTCAGATTAGGAGGTGTTGGCCTCCTCTTGATTGTTTGATCCTCCTCTTGCAGAGTTGCTTCTACCTCTGCCTCTTTGACCTCTTCCTCTACCATTTCTTCCTCTTCCCCTACCTCTCACATTGGCATGAGCTTTGAAAGCTTGCTCTTGGGAATAATTTGCAGACCTATTTATGCATTGGTCATGGGTTTGAAGTGAACCCATTAACCAATCAACTGACATTTTTGAGAGGTCCTTTGCCTCTTCTATGGAAATAACCATTGGGTAAAATTGTGTGGGTAAACTTTAAAGAATCTTCTCCACAATCTTCTGCTCTTCTATTGTTTCTCCATTTATCCTTAACTGGTTAACCAAAGTGGACGCCCTTGTATGAAAATCTAAAATGGATGCACTGTCCTTCATTTGCATGGTCTCAAATTCTCTCCTTTGCAGTTGGAGTTTCACTTCCTTGACTTTCTCAGTCCCTTTGTATGTAGTTCGAAGTATTTCTCATCCTTCTTTTGCATAACTAGCTACTGCTATTCAAGGAAAGATAGCCTTTTTCAAGGCTGCCTCAATCAAACTAAGGGATTTAGCATCATTTTTCCTTATCTCCTTCAACTGGTTCTTTTGAGCATTGCTTAATGCTGTAAATGCATTTGGGTCAGTCACATCTGTGAACCCATTTGCTACTAAAATGGTTTTCATTTTCTTTACCTAGATGTCATAATTTTGACCATCAAAGATAGGTGGCTACTGCCAACTCCTATTATCTCCTCTAGCCATTTTGCTAAATGGGGGAAAATACAAATACCCAGATAAAATCTAAGGATTTTCTTCATTGTAATTGCACACCTAGGAACAAAGCTAGGGCTTTAAAAAATGAATGCCCATAAAACTTAGGGCTCTGATACCAATCTGTTGGGAAAATAAACCCAACTATAGTGGGAAAAGATGAAAACACACAAAAAAGGAGACAACAAGACAAGGAGGCAGAAATATATTCTATATTTCATTCATTCACAAAAAGATTACATTCAAAAATTACAGACAAAACTCAAAGCTATGGCTCTATATTCCCTTCATACAAAAATTGTGCATATTATGGCATACTGGAGCTTCTTGTGTGTTGCTACGTGCTAGAGATATTCCAAAGCACTGGAGTACTGCTCTCTGTCAATGTATTCTACTACTACAGGTTCTCTTGAACATCCCCTTTCCTATTTTGCTGAACATTCCTCCTTGTTTTCTACTACAAATAACTTACAATATCCTCTTAACAAAAAAATATATATTCTATTCTTTTGTTTTACTTGCCCTTTCCAAAAATTGGTGCCCATTTTCAAATTCACCTACCATAATTGATTAGCTTCCAAAAAAGCACTTACTAGCCAGCATATGTGAGACACTGCAATTGGGGGGAACGATCCAAAATGGATCTCTTTTGACTGGGCATTAAATGCATTTTCTTGTTACTGCTCAAAATTAGATATTCCAACAAATAGCACCTTCTTTTGCCTTTGTAATTGCACTCTCAATATTTATCAACACATTGCACCAATATGAGAGACTTTACATATTGGTTATCAATATTTTTTCCTTCCTATCATGAATAACTCGCCTTGCTTCAAGATCAATAAGTCAATGTAGGATGATGAAATTATTCAAATGTCCATGATTGTGTTTTCGTCCAACCATGTTCAATTTTTGAGAGGTACATTCTCAGATTTCTCATTACCAAGGATCCAAACTCCTTCAATCTTTCCATGATGCTAACTTTGTCCATCCAATCCCATTATATCTTTGCCAATTGGCTAAATTGATTTATTTTTGCAATGACTTTATAAATGCCTTGGTCATGTTAAAATTTTATAAAGTCATATAGTAATTAATTAATTAAATAATTTAAAAGTCCTTTAAAGTAAATAAAGACAATTTTAATATTTAATTAATTAATTTAATTTCTTCTTTTTGGGCATATTAAAAATGGAGGACATCATAGTCCTCCCTTCCTAACATTGTTTTCCCTCAAGCAATTGCAAGCCAAGATGTTGCAATATTTATTCACCTTCTCAGGTTGTCTCCTCAACAAGTAAGTCCTCTTTGATGAAATATAATTCTTTGATTGTCCTGTTATGCAACTTGCATTCCCTCATATCCATAATAGATTTAGGCTCCAAAATTAACTTTCCTTCCTCATCTAAGGGTGGAAGCTCAATAGATGGAGTAGTGTGTGGCCCTGTTGCCCTTTTAAGGCACAAGACATGGGATACATTATGAAGTTTTCTATTTGAAGGTAGCTCCAATTCATATGCCACTTCACTTACCCACCTTTTGATATGATACGACCAATACAAATGCGGTTTTAGTTTTTTTGTGCCACTCCGATTCAAAGTAGATTGTCTGTATGGCTGAAGTCGCAAAAACACGATGTCACCAACCTCTCAATCTTGTGATTATTTGTATAACTTTTTTGTTGATTCTAAGCTCGATGTAAATTTTCCCTAAGCACCCTAAGGATATCCTGATTGTCTTGCACTAATTTTCCTTTAGAGCTAAAACAATATAATAAACTTTTCTCTCATGGCCAACATTTAGAGTGTTTATGAGCCACAATAGTATTCAGAGGCCTAGGGTAAACTTGAATGGGAAAATGCTATGGATTGTGAGCATCATAGTCTTTTGAAGAACAACATGTGGTTTCTGTTAGATCATCCACCAAGAAATAAACCTATTGGCTACAAATGGGTATACAAGGTGAAATACATGTTTGATGGAACACTAGATAAATATAATGCTCATTTGGTGGCTAAGGGGTTCTCATAGAGAGAAGGTATTGACAATGACTAAACCTTTTCTCATATAGCAAAGATGAGCACCATCCGACTTGTCCTAGCCATGGTAGCACAGTTTGGCTGGAAGGTCCATTAGATGGACATGAAGAGTGCATTCCACAATAGAGATTTGGAGGAAGGGGTATGCATGACACAACCTCCTAGTTTTAAGATTCTAGGAAAAGAGTATATGGTATGTAGATTGTTGAAGGATCTTTATGGCCTAAAGCAGGCACCCAGGGCATGGTACCTAAAGTTTGACAAGTATTTTGTTGTACAAGGGTTTCAGAAGAGTCCCTCATCATATGAAAATTTGTACGTAAAGAACACTGGAATGATATCATCCTTCTTGTCATCTATGTGGATGATATCATCATTACTAGTAGTAGGTTACATTTGATTGAACAAATCAAGTCGAATTTGTGTCAGACATTTGAGATGATGGACTTGGGTTTCCTACACTACTATTTGGGTGTAGAAGTTTGGCAGATAGGTGGAAGAATTTTCATTTCTTAGTCGAAGTCAGTTAGGAGTTTGTTGGAGAAATTTAGGATGAAAGATTGCAAAATCCATCCACTTCTATGGATAAGGGGTTGAAACATTAAGCCAAATTAGACTCACTAGTTGTGAATGCGTCTGCATTTAGCTAACTAGTGGGCAACCTCATCTATCTTACTACCATTAGATCTGATCTCAATTTTTCTTTGAGCTACATTTCTCTTTTCATGACTTCCCCTAGGCAGAGCACAAGGTTGCAGTGAAGCGAGTGTTGATATATGTGAAAGGAACACTTGACTTTGGCATTCTATATAGAATGTGCAAAAATTCTAGGCTGGTTGGTTTTACGAATTCAAATTGGGAAAGTTCAGTTGATGATAGGAAGTCCACTTCTAGGTATGTTTTTTAGTCTTGGTATGAGTACAATCACATGGAAAAGCAAGAAGTAGCAGGAAGTCACTCTTAAGTCGACAGAAGCATCTAGAGTATTGGGGAATAGTTAAGGCCACATGTGAGGTAGTATGGCTCTGAAGGATGCTTGCTGACATGCAAATGTCTTAAGTAGGGCCTTCACCCTTGTTTTGTGACAATCAAGGGGTGCTAAAGCTTTCCAAGGATCCAGTCTTTCACAAGCAAACCAAGCATGGTTAGCTTCATTGTTATTTCATCTATCAACTTGTTGAAGATGGATCTGTGATGTTATAGTATGTTCGAACTAAGGATTAGACTACAAACATTCTCAGTGCCAAGTCTCTCAATCTGGATAAATTTATAAAATTTCGGGATAAGCTTGGTGTAGTTAGTAGGATGACCATTAAGGGAGGGTATTAAAGTATTATTGTAATATTTAATGGTCATCTTAGCTTTTAGTTAGCCGATAGTTTACTTTTAGTTAACTTAGTTTTCTTTAGTTAGGTTTTAGTAACTTTCCATTATTTGCTTTAGTTTGCTTTAGTTAACTATTGTTTCTTTTTAGAAAATATCATCTTGTAATTCTTTATATAAGAAGTTTTCCTCTCCTTTGTAAATAACCAATATTGAATATCAATTAGCATTTCATTTTTTACATGTTTTTTTATTTTTTCCTCAAACCTTAAATGTTGTGGTACACAAACTAATATAAATGTACAATTTGGGTGACTTAGAAATACTAGATGAGGTTGAAGGGTTATTTATTTGAGGTGTTTCATCCTTTTTTAGGAAATTAGACTGAAGAGATGCTTATATCTAAAAATAAACATATAAGATTTCCATGTATAATAGTTCCTTTCAATAATCTTCACTTCTGAAAGTAACAGCCATATACAAGGGTGAGGAAAAATGGTCTGCTAAAAACCTTAGATTTTAATGAAGCAAGAATATCAAGATTTTGCCAAATATTTAGGAAAAATGGGTTACAAAAATTTATAACATTTATACAGATTTTGATATATTTTTTGGCCAAATGTGAAGATGTTATAAAACAGTAAATATGAAATTTGCACAATTTATATTTATCTTTCCAAGGAACAAAGACCTAATCTGATATTAGATGAAAAAGATACACCTGTTTAGTGAATTATGTATATGTTGGTAATTTAGTGATAGATTTTACAATAAAGAATGTAAAAGGAAACAAGTTTTTTTTGGTTTGAGATTGGATGTGATATAAATTTTTTGAATGGGTACAACACAGTCCTAAACCAGGTTCAGGGCCACAACTACAGTCTTGACCCAGGACTGAAAACAACAAAACAAAGATGGGTCTGAATCCACTGGGGAATGGGATTCAAGTTTGGATCAGGTTTAGACTAAATGCCAACTCTTGCACATAAATACACCATTCGATCACTAAGCTGCTGTGCTAAGGACAAAGGGCCATGAGAATCCAAAATAAGTAGGGAAAGTGCTACAAATACAAATGTATATCCTTTCTCTGTCAACAATTTAAGAATTAGCCTGTAATGTCATTAATTTGAACAAACTTTTGTTTTGAAAAGTGCATAAGGCAAACAGAAATAGGAGGCAGAACAAGGAGCCATGGAACTTGATATTGTTGTTTTCTGTTCATCCAACTATATTTCTTAATTTTTTAATTTTTTAATTCTGTCTCTAGCTACTGGTGGTTAATCCCTAATTGAATAGCTATTATTCTGGATGTTTCTTCTTGTTACAGATGAAAATGGATTATTACAGTGGACGTGGCATACAAAGCTATGCAGCAAGCCGCAATGGATTAGTGGCTTTTCTGCAGCAAAGTCTTCTTCAAAGGTACACCCCTTGAAATTACATACAAAATATGAAGTAACGCCAATTTTAATGAAAAACTGGAACTGCATGATATTGGTTGGAACTAAAATGGGGTGTATTAAACAGTCTCTGTTTCTGTGGCAAGCTTGAGTAATTTCTGAATACAATAGCCTTTGTATCACAATAGTTGATGCTTGAATAACTAGAATTAGTGCAGCACATTAAATCCTTTTTGATGTAATGATATGTAGCTGTTCTCCACATTGAAGCTAGACATGGTTTTCCACAGTTTCTGAGAATCTCTCTTTATTTTGGATGGGAGCTTTCATCAATAGATGAGAAAAAGAGCACAGCCAAATTTTGCTGCAGTGGTACCGAAACTAATGATCAAGGGAAGCTCAAAACGCAAACACATATTCATTCTTATTTGAGTCGGGTACTGTTTTAATACTCTGTCTTTGCTTCACCATATGTTATCTGTAGTCTGTTCAGATTCTGCATTTGGAAGAGGTGTTTATGATACGATGGGTATAATATTTGTTTTGTTTCTCAGTTAAAGCTCATATGGATGAAATTGAAGTCGAATTTGATCTTCTGGTTGCAGCTGATGGTGTTTCGAGTAAAGTACGATCGGAAATTTTGCGGCTTGATCAGACCTATGGCTCAGAAAATGATAAGTCTGTGTTATATATTTAAATTTTAGTTACACTCGATTTGGTTTTAACTTTATTTTATGTTAAGATGGCTCATTAAATAAAAGATACAGTTCAATATAAATTTGTCAAACAAAACAAGTGATGCAAGCGTCGAGTTCTTTCGGAGAGGTAAAAAGCATCTAGCTATGAGTGAGAAAAAGTAATTAGATAGGAGATAGGAATATAATTGTATTAAATTCAGGTAGGATAGTTTGAAATAATTTGCAATGGTGCATTAATGCGTGGAATGTTTAGTGTCCATGGTGAACGTGGTCCATAAAGAGATTTGAACAGTTGACATGTGCCGATGGATGCATGCAAAATTGAATTTTTGGGTAGCATGTATACGTGGACTTTTTTATAGATATACCAATGAATACTTGAATTTTTATGACTCTGTAAACATTTGGAACAAGAAACATCTTTTATGATGTTATTGAGGAAGCAAAAATGTATTCTTGTTATGTTTAAATTATTAAATGCAAGCAATCTTAAATGTTTTTAAAAATGCTTGTGTTATCTATGTATACATGCATGCATGTATACATGTATCCACGGGCACAAAATGCATAGAAGAGTGAAAAGTATCCTCAACATCTGAACAAGTCTCAAAGCATGAGGAGACTCAACTTGCATTTGCAGTATTAAATGAAAGAAAACAGGAGAAATAAATTACTTATGAACAATGCATAATTTTTGAATTTTTTTTTTAATAAACCTTTTGGCCCATAAATTCATTAGTCATTCCAATTCCAACAAAGTTTTGATGTAGGAATATTTCTTAAGCATAAAATATTATTTGCAAGAATTTAGAAAAACATGTGACCAGACACTAAAAAATATTGCATTCTTTACATGTCTCCGCATTATTGCATATAGACACATATCTATATGCATGTGCAAACAAAGTTTACCATACCTCTTTTTTTTGCTTGTATGTCTATTTGTAAATAAAATTATGTTTATTGTGCTAGAGTAAGGTCTATTTGTAAACTTTTCTAAGATCAATTAATCTTTTTTTAATGTAATATGAAATTTAGTTCTATATAAAGCTATTGATTGTAATACAAAAACATATTTTTGTGTATAGTGTAACATGTATTTGTAAACTTTACTAAGATCAATTAATTTTTTTTTAATGTAATATGAAACTTAGTTCTATATAAAGCTATTGATTGTATTAGAAATAAGATTTTAATCTTATGTAATTATATTACAATAAATTCTTAGGTGAATCACTAGAAAGCTATTGATTTTATTATAAATAAGATTTTAATCTTGTTTATGTAATACTAATAGATATTTTTGTGTATATATATTGAACAAAAAATCATTTGCAAAGATATAAAGAACCTTATTACGTAAGATATAATGTTGCTACACTTAAATAATTGACATGTTTATAGCACTTTGCATTGAAATTTAATGAGAAAAACATTTGTAACAATGCTTAAGGCATGTATGTATACATGTATGCATGTATACATGTATCGATGTGCACATAAAGCAGACAAGAGTAGAAAGAATCCCCGGCATTTGAACGAGTCTGAAAGCACGATGAGACTAAACTTGCATTTGCAGTAGTAAATGAAAGAAATTAGGAGAAAGAAACTACTTATTAGCAATGCATTTATCGAAGGGAAGCATAAAAATATGGATCCATGTAAACATGTATACATGCATGGATGTGTACATGAGTCCATGTAATTTGGTATGTAAACAAGAATCTATATATGCCTGCGTGCATAAAGTTAGAAATGTCAGAAACAATTTGCATTTGTAGTATTAAATGAAAGAAAATAGGAAAGATTAATTATTTATTAGCAATGCATCAATCGAAGGAATGCATAAATATATGGATGAATGTAAAAATTTATGCATGGAGCCACGTGTACATGAGCCCATGTAATTTGGTATGTAAACAAGAATCTACATATTCCTACGTGCATAAAGTTAGAAATGTTAGAAACAGTTTGCATTTGAAAGATATACAAAAAACATTTATGCTCGAAACAAAAGAATAAAACATTGTTGTTTTTTGAACAGGTGTATAAAGGATATCTAACGATGCATTTGAATGCATGTATACATGGAAATATTTGTTAAATCTGATGATACATTTTAGTCTCCAAGAAACTGTGATACGTGTTCTTAGGTATCTATAATAAACAGGATTTAGAAAAAACATTTTGAAAAGAACTCTTGAATACAACTAGATGTTATGATAGTTATTTTGAAAGCCCTCAGTGTTTAATTGCATAACCTTGATATTTTCTTCATTTTTTCCTCTGTCTGGTATGGTGTGAATTTTGTTGTGATGGATGAAGGTATATTTGAGCTATAGATAGATAAAGCTATATAAGGGTAATAAAGAAGAATGAGCTATGTAAGTGCAACAAAGAGAGGGAATTCAAAGAATGATGAGATGCAAGTAAGGTATATGAATGCGTTATGAAAAGTATTTGATATGGGAGGCAAGGATATGTAACCCTAGAAATGAGAATGAATGGAATGTAAATGGTAGGAATTTATCATTTTTGAGTTACATGCTTAAAATTGAATGCGAGAAATAAAAATTTGAATGAGGGAGCTGGATTGAATGAAAAAGGGAATGCAACAGATTGGTGCAATGTAAGGCAAGCATATAAATGGATTTTGAAATGTATTTGATTTGAGAAGAAAAGACGTGGAAGGGTAGAAATGGAAATGAATGGAATGAATAGGGTATGAAGTGATCATTTCTTCCAACAAAGGGTGGAAGAATGTCTAGTTTGTTATTGGTTATGCTTTTTAAAATCATCATAGGGCTGAGTGTCTCAATAAAAACATAGGAAAAAGACTCGTCACATTTCTCACTCTCCTTCATACTGAACAAGGTGCCGAGATCCTTGAGGTTCCTCGAAATGCGACAAGAGAAGAATAGATATAAAAATATAATGATATTTAAGGATATTACCTTAGAATTTATATTGCAATAACTTGAATATGACCTTGAAAAATATTTGAAAACTGATAAAATATTTAACAAATTAGAGAGATATATATTTCCTAAAATGAACTCTAAAATAACATATATGATTTCTTATTGTCTTCATAGTGCCAATATTATTCTGTAATACCACTTGTAACGAATCAAATTGCACAATAAAATAATACAGTAAGAAAATAACTATGAATACTTGATAATAGTAAGTCACTTTCAAGAGACAAGCTCTAAAAGTCTCCTAGAAGAACACAATTCAGAATATGATGATAATAAACTGTCTTAGAAGTCACCCAAGCTAGTGTAGATTTCAAATATGTAAATATATGTACATTTTGTTTTTGAGCAGCCAACATCTTATATGTAACCATTGGAATGATTAGACCGTCTGTAGTAGAAATGCAAACAGATACATCAAGATGGATCAGCATTATGGAAAACTTGTAAAAAAACACAAAATGAAAACAATTAATATGGAAGGTCATGAAACCGGAAAAATGCAAACATTGATGCGTTATAAAACAATAAATGCATGGAAAAAGAAAAACGTAGAGCTATTCACAGATATATGCATGGATGCATTGACAGACACATGTATACACAGAAAATAGAATAACATGGATAGATGGAGAAATGAATACATGTATACATGGATCCATGCATATTTGCATTTAGCTACAAATGCATATGTTACATGGAAGAATGTATTCATATAAGCATGGAAATATGGATGAAGGCATATATGCATATATGTATGTATGGACAATATGCATGTTTGTATGTCACCATATAACTTTTGATTTTTTTATATTGGAAAATTAGCATTTATCTATTTCTATTTATCAGAATAGCTTTATAAATCATTATTGTTATAGAAAATCAGTGAAATACGATCACATAGATTGATTAAATAAATTTAAGCAAAGGCATAGTTTATAAAACTGGCAAGTAGAGGTATGCAATCCATGAGTGCAAATTAAATGCATTGAAATATCAGGAAAATGCGAACACATAGAGAGGTCAAAATAATTGAAGCAAATGCATCAAATGGCATCTGTTTGCTGGCGAAGGTGCTGGTATGGCTTGGTGGGCATGGGTGGCCAACATAGGTGCACAAATACATATGTGCATGTTGTAGATGCACACATGTATAGATGGAAAGCAAGTGAACTATTTAACAATTCCATGAAACAGTGTCTTTCTATGCATCCATGCATACAGGAATGCATGTATGTATGTGTGCATGTAATTATGTATATATGTATGCATGTATCGATGTTACCATGTATGTATGTGTGTATATAACAGATTACTATTGCATCTGCTTTAAATGCTTGTGTGCAGCTATGTGTCTATGTATACATTTAATCCAACCCTTTACATGTTAACTGAGAGTTTTAAAGCTTTTCCTGTTCATTGGAAACTAGTTTGGCATTGAACAATAGGTAGAACTTGTAATGAAATGTGGTTTCATAAGCATTATGTAGAAACCCTTTTGTTCATTGTGCAGAGCTCTCCCATAGTGAGAGCTTTGGAGCCAATGTGCTTTGGACTTGTCACATAGTAAGAGCTTCAGAGGAATGTAAGGATAATGTGTTCAAAATGCTTTTGAAACTATTAAGCAAACCGAATTTAGAGAAGCGAATCCAAACTCGCAATTGCTTTGAGCTTTTTTACTGTCAGCAAAGCATGAAGGATAGAGGAATTTTACTGTTATCAAATGTCATGGTTATTTTCCTCCTAGGCACACATGCAAAATATGGAGGCATAGACAGCACAAGTGAACTGTTTGACAAAATTTCTAGGTGAAATGTGGTTCCCTAGAATGCAATGAATATTTAGTCTGTGCACCTTGATATTCACATGTTAACTTTGTCATTTTTATCTAGTGTCTAGTTCTCACTTACTCTTCTATCATCTTATATCTAATTAATTAGGTAACAGTTAATTAGTGTTTAAATACATAACATTTAAAAGGAAGCAATAGTTATAATTATCCTTGTGCACATTACACGTATAACTCAAAGCCAATTAACAAAGCGGAAATAGAAAACTATGTCCATGTTAATATGGTAGACAATATGTATTTGTGTAGAATTCTATAAGGATACCATGTGTTGTGATTTGTGCTTGAATAAAGTTTGATGAAACAGTTGACTTACAGCCATGACACTTCTTTGAAGCTTAAATGTCACAATATATGTAGCATATTACCTAATAGCTCTATCTCACATTTCATTCATGTTGATTTAGGCAAGTTCATATTTCTCATTTACCCTTGTACCATCTCATATTGCTCATTGCATTCCCTGGAAGCACATTTTCCTGAGGATTTTTGTAAAATAGTTCACTTGGATTATAAATGCTTTCGTATTTTACATAGGTGCATGAGTCCATACATGCATATATACATGTATCCATGCAAGATATTCATAGATGCATATATACATGTATGTGTGCATGCAATTCATAGGTGCATATATGCATAAATTGGTGTATACATGTAGCTGTAGATACATCCATACATATATAGACAGATGCATAAAGAGATGGTGAGATACATGCATAAATTGATATATGCATAATTGCAGCTATAGATACACAGATACATAATGAGATGAAGAAAAAGAGATATTTATATATGCATATATGGAACCATATAAAATTGAAATATGGTTAGCATATTGTAATCAATGAGTATTTAGACTAGACACCTTGGTACTGGCATGTTAACTGTGTCATTGTTAACAAGTTTGCGGTGGTTGTTTACCCTTGTAAAAATGCATATGTAATTAATTAGGTAGTTGTTAATTAGTCTTTAAATACATAATAATTAAAAGAAAGAAATAATGATAATTACCATGATATCTGAGAGAATTTAAATGCTTGGTAGCAGAAAATAGGTTTCGACTGCATTGTTTTGTTTATCTCTGTGCAAATGAAAATTTCTATTGTGCTATGGCAAATTCTCTAGTGCATTAGGTACTTTAAAGCGCAATTTTTTGGATGTTGCTCTAGTTCCAGGTTTGATTCTTTTTGCGGGTTATGACTATTTACTCTTGTATTAGTTTCCCATTTTTTCTTCTACAAATGAATGAATATGTAAACAAATAATCATATATAATAGTTTTTCTTTGATGAGTTTTGTCAAACAGGTCACTTGTTTTCTGCATGCTTCCATTGTTTGCATTTATGCCTATGGGCACAATAATCATGACTTTTAACAAAATACCTCTATCCTTTATGCTTTGATGACAATGGAAAAGCTCAAAGCAACACACTGTCTACTTATTCTTTGAAAGCATAGCTGAAGGTACATAATTCATTGATGCAAAATTACTGAATGGCATCTGACTAAAGAGGAGGTTGTTTAGATTTCTAGTTAGTCTTTGAATATATAACAATTAAAAGAGAGAAATAAGTATAATTATCCTTGGGCACATTTCACATTAACGAGCTACTTGATACATGTATCCATAGATACATGGATGTGGACATCTATCATGGTATCCATAGATGCATAGATACATGTATCTATGAATAGATGTATCCATAGATACATCGAAACATATATGGATAGATGCCTGTATACATATGCACATAGAAGCACAGATACATATATGCATGGATGCATCTATAGGTAGAAGAATACATAGAAACATAGTTGCATGGATAGATAGATAGATGCATAGTTGGATACATAAATGGTTAAATATGCATGTATGGAAATATTCATGGATTGTATATGAAGTTGCATAGATACACATATCCATGGATGCATGTATACATAGATGCATGTATTGCAGTACACATGGATGCATGTATATGTGTATACATAGATGCATGTATTGCAATACACATGGATGCATGTATATGTGTATCTCTGGGCAGGATGCGTGGATGCATGTAGATAGAAGAATTTTGTCAAATTCCATAGTTATCATCCTCATAGGCACATATGCAAAAAATGGAAGCATACAAAGGCAAGTGAAGTGTTTGAAAAAACTCATGGAATAAATGTAGATGCATGAAATGTTGTTCGAAAGGGACTATGTAAAAACCCTTTTATCTATTTTGTTGACTACATCGGAGCCCTGGAAAGACTAAATCTTCAATTGTTGTAGAGTTGTGCCATAGAGAGAGCTTTAGAACCAATGTGTTAGTAACCTGTGCTATAATGAGAAGTTTGGAACAATGTAAACCTAAATTGTGCAATTGTAGCAAACTTTTCAAGAAAAGAGTACATGGTGAGTTTCTAGAATGAACCTTTTTCTAGAATGAACCTTTTTCTTTGTTCAGAATTGTGAAATGCAAGTAGGGTTTCATAGTGCTTTAAGGCATTCTTATAGTTTGATTATAAATTGATATTTTAAACTACTTTTAGTATTATCTATTCAAATTTCTTGTTCAAATGAGGAGGTTTCATCTGTGTTTGATAGGAATTATGTAGAAACCCTCTTCTCCATTTTACTTCATGCATATGAGCCCTGTAAAGTTTGCATATTTTTTATTACTGCAAAGCGGTCCCATAAAGAGAGCTTTGGAACCCAAATTATGTCAACGTGTGTGATAATGAGAGTTTTCTCCTTGAACCTTGTTATATATTCAAAGACTAATTAGCAATCCAAACAACATGCCCTTTAGTCAGATGCCATTCAATGCATTGAGTTTGCATCAATGAATTATGTACCTTTAGCCACTAGTTCTAATCAAAGCATGCATATGGATTCAGAATCAAAAGCTCTTTCTTAGCATTTATCTATTTTCCTATTCGTCTGAGTGGCTTTATAAATCATTATCGTTTTAAAAATTTAGGAAAATGCAAATGCATAAATTGAGTAAATAAATTTAAGCAAAGGTATAGTTTAGAAGTTGGTGGCTAGAGGTACGTAATCGATGAATGCACATTTAATGCATTAAAATATCAGGAAAATGCGAGTGCAATGCATGAATGCAAATTAAATGCATTGAATGGCATCTCGCTGGAGGTGAATGTGCTAGAATGGCTTGATGGCTACATGTGGGCAGGGTACTTTGGTCATTTAATATAGAGATAAGCCACTTGCTATGCATCTCTATTACTTTCTACGTGTTGTTTTTGTGTTCTATAAGCCTGTGTTCTCTACACCTAAAGTCTGCAATTGCTTTGAGATTTTTTGCTATGATGAAAGCATAAAGGATAAAGGAATTTTGTGAACTGTTATAGTTAATGTGCTCATAGGCACATATGCAAAATATGGAAGCATACACAAGGGAAGGGAATTGTTTGAAAAAACTCCTCAAAGAAATGTGGTCCCATGGAATGCAATAAGTGTTCATAATGGACACTTTGGTTTTTACATGTTAACTTTGTCACATAATGCAATTTGACATGAAGAATGTTGAAGCCATGACATGAACAATACAACTATTTAACACTGAACTCTATGCCTGTAATAATTATTGCAAAAGCTCTATATGCCATAAATGAAATAATATGAATAAAATTTTAGTTTCTGCTTTTCTTGAAATGCAATGAAAAAACTGCTATAAAGACATAACACAAGGTTGTGCAACATATTGCCACTCCTATTTCTAATTTCTTTGGACATGAATGCTTTACACATTTGATTGCAATAGTAACATGTCTAGGAAAATGGAACAATAAAGATCATAAATAAGTAGTTTTAAGTCTGAGGATATATGTAGCTTGAAACATATAAGCTCGACTTGGCATTTATGAAAACAACTATTGTCTACGGTGAAAGAGCTAATTACTGCTCCTATATGTGATATCCATAGAACAAAATAAGTTGCTACAAGGCTAGAGTGGCACATCCATAAATGTGTGGATGCATGTATAAGCAATTGCATACAGGTATACATAAAAGCTTAAATGAATACATGCATAATAACTATTTATTGCCTCAAGTAACTTTTTTATGGGTCTGGAATGTGCAACCATAACAAGTTCTACTCAGTGACCATAAACTCTTGAAAACATAACAAACAAAGAACAAATATTGGAAAAGCTAGAAATGACAGAATGCAAAAAGAAACATTTAAACTATATAGTTTGAATGGAATTATGCATCGATGGCTAATAATTATTGAACATATATGTCAGATGTACATAGACAACCACTGTCTTCGTAGGTGGAAAACCAAAATTAGATTTTCAGATGTCCATATTTGAGAAGACTTTAACATAGTAACCTATAAAAGTGTCTAAATGTATAATAGCAATAGAGTATTTTAAAACCAAAGATGTCTTTAACATGTCAAAACCAGTGAAATGTCTTAGAGCATGGAAAGGTGAAAACGTTAAAGTTTGAACAATGTAAATCTGTACTCCTGTATTCCTAGTTTCCTGTAAAGCCAAGAAAATGCTACATATTAGAAACATAGTTTATATGGATGGTGATTTGAGGTGCTAGTTCACAAGAGAAAAAAATTACATATGAATGACTTTTTTACCTTTTGGTGATGTTTCTTGTCTATTTTCCAATGCAAATGGCTTCAACAATGACATTGTTTTGGTCAAGGCTAAAATTTCCTTCAGCGCTGAAGTTGCGTAGGATGAATATCATTGCTGACTTATCCTTGATATAGTCCTCATAGCTGAGGTTTTGTAGTTTGGGTAATAGATGGTGCATGGTGACCTGGTCAATTGAAGACTGAATTGTTTGATTGTCATAAGTTGTAATGATAGTTTTAAGTTGCAAACAGAATGTATAATTGACTTGTTGGTTGCACTGTTTGTAGTGAGTAGTTTTTTCTTGGATTGTGCCATAGCCAGTGAATTTGCATTTGCATTTTGGACAGCATGCATGAAATGGATTCAAAAATGCATTTGCTGCTTTTAGAGTACTAGAAACCTATAGAATATGGTTCTAAATTGTTAGAGGAAACAAAAAATACAGGTTCGGATGCGATAGTTAAAAAAAAATGAATGGCGTTACCTTAAAAGTTGAATGTAGCAGGTTGTTGAGTTTTTCCAAGCTTCTTTTGTCATTCAAGTTACAAATGAATATTGACCGACATGTGTGAAACGTGTTCTTTTGATCTGTTTTTCTTACAATATTCTTGAAAAGCATTGCAGGTGTTTTATTTGTATGCAACTGGTCTTCAATTGCAAAGTATTGTTGCTCATATGTTGACTGTAATAGCACCTGCGATTCAATGAGAGAATTATATTTTGTTATGGAGATTGTTACAGAGACCACTATGGAATGAGAAAAGATTGGCACTGAAAGAACAGGGAAAAGTTTTGTAGACCAAAATACCTGTGCTTTTTCTATGTCACCGTGGCCATCTTTGATGTCAACTACAAATTGTGTACCCATTTTCTTAGCACCAACTACTAGCGCAGCTATTGTGCCAGCTGGGTACTCATTTATAGTTGTTAGCAGCTAGCTGATAGTCATACTTGGAATAAATTTGTACTCTTGACAGAGGCGTGGGATGTTTTCAGTGGTGCTAATGTCTGTTAAAATCAAAATGCAGTCACAGTCACCTCTGTCATAATCTGTCCTAGGTGCAACTTAGAAATCTGAGATTGAGATAGCTGATCCCGGGACTATTTTAGGCTCATTTTTATACACAATGTTTCCACTAACATTTAACATGATTGTCATTTATGCCTTGTGATCTGTTAAATCAACACACAACATTTCCCATTTTTTCTTTGTGTTATCCAATGTTGCTTTGAAGACAACAAGCACATCACCTTGGAAGGTGTCTCCAGCTCTTTTTGCATTTAGCTGTTCGATTGAAACAATCTTAGGTTTCTTAACTCTTGTCCTACAAGGAACAAGGATAATGTCAACTAAATGCTAATTTAATATTAGCAAGCTGGGCAAATGGCAGTATAATGAAGAACCAAGTACTTTACCATTGTGCTGAGTCTTCCTGTGCAATTTGCACTTGTTTTTCCTATCTTTTTGATACATCTTTTGGCGTCCTGCAAAGAATTGGAACAATGTTATTTGAGTATTTGTGATTTGGTTGAATGAGTATGAAGGAATAATACTATGAGTGCTTTACCATTGTGCAGATTCTTCTTGCGTGGTTTTTATTTGCTTTGACTATCTTTTAGTTTCATCCATAGATCTCCTACAAATCATGGATATAGGATTGAAAAGGGCATTGCAAAGCATAAAAGTGATATAAGGCTATAAGTTCTATAAAGTTGAATTTGTCTACTAGGCAATATGCAATTTTAGGAAAATTGGATTGTGATCAGTCCAATATGCTTCTGATTTATAGATAGAGCATATATTTGTAGCCGTTTTGGACCAAATGTGGTCAATGACTGACTTGCCCATGCTGTGTTGTTGGTCCAACATAAATTGTATGTTGTTCTACTGCATATAATTGTGAAGTATTTTTTTGCTTCTGTTTTCAGAAAACATGTTCACATTAAAATCGCCTTAAATGTACAACATGTTTTCTGAATTTGTGGATGCAATAATTATTTGCAAGATTGTGATTACTTCGTCTATGGTAGTTGCAGGTATTGCATAAATATTACAAACATTGAGTTCATTGTTAGATAGCATTACTATTGATGTGATGGCTTCAATATTTTATGTTTCATGTTGTTTTGATTTTGAAAGGAATAGATGTTTCCTAGTTAAAGTTGCTATGCCATGTATGTTATGCACATAAAAGCTATCAAAATATTGCAGCAAGATATTTAGCTCAAAGGGATGCATATGTGTTTCTTGGAGGCACAAGATATCATATTGCATTATGCCATAGTCATTGACAATGTCTTCTGCATGTGCTTTCAAGCTACGAGTGTTTAATGTACATAGGAGCAAATGTGATTTGTTTTCTGAATATGTGCTCTGGTTATCAAATTTCCATTGTGCACATGTCTAGAGACGAGACATTTCTAGTTGTATTTTGTTTTTAACTTTAAAGTTTTGTGTAGTTAAAGGTTGTAACAAAAATAATGATTCTACTGATTTTGTTCGTGATAGAGCTGTATAGGTTAGCCCATGCTATCTAATGCCTATGGGATCAAAATCCAAGGCCTCCATTTTTAATCCTTGGGATCGATGTATGGTTAGTGCACATGATACTTGTATTGGGAATTGTTTTCTAATTGTAATTTGCTTGTTTGTTTTTATTTTCTAGATTGGCCTAGCAATGCATTGTATAGGCACCCAGTCTTTGTCAATGATAGTAGAATAGCATTGTGCTAGTTTTGTGCATTGATAATGTACGATTGATGGGTCATTAAATTTAATCCAGACAATATCAATATTGTTTTGTGCTGTATATGCTTTAAAATTTCCATCTGAACCGTTGACGAGGCCATCTTGAACATTATTGTTGCCTGCATAGAGTTCAACAAGAATGTTTGGTTTTAAGCATATTTGTGATGGAAGTGTCATTGTGTGACTGTATACTCGTATTGCATTAAGGTCCTCCTCAAGTTCATCTATTGCATCTAGCACTATCATTTGGGTTGGAATGATTGATAGCATTTTGTTGTTATGTGCTTGAACATCAAGTCTCCTATAGAAAAGGTGAGGAAGCAATGGATCAAATGGTACAAGATGAAATAAATTTTTGTTAAGATAGTCTATATCATGAGTTGTCTGAATTCCTACTCATAGTCTATTAAGGATTGAAATAAATATTTCATCTTTTTGTCTCATGGTAGTCACCAATGAATAGCACTTTATATGGTCTTTCCAGAAACTATAAGGCATTAATTCAATTGGAGTAGGCCTATTTTCAAAAACCACAGAGTCAAGGATAGGTTGTGCCTGGTAAAGGTCACCACAAAATATTGTATCAAGGTTTCCAAAGTATGCTGTAGGCATTTGCATTATGTCTCATAGTCTTCTATCAATATACCGTAGGAATGTTGAGCCAACTAATGATATCTCATCTATAAGAAGTATGTACAATTAATCATAGTGATTTGACATAGTGTCAAGCACTTCAATGTTCAGTGGCAGGAATTCTAATGTGTTAAAAGGTATGTGAAATGCTGAATGTAATGTGAATCCCATATGTTATATGCTGCTTTACCTGTATATGCAGTTGATAAGCCCTTGGGTTTGTCTAGATTATTGTCAACAGAATTGCTATACATGCAAATGAGAGCTTGGCAGATGGCCTTTGCTATAAAAGTCTTTCTTGTTCTAGCTTCCCCAGTCAAAAACAAGTGCAATGGATTTTGTGGATTTTTCATCTTTTTTATGAGAACATCTTTAACAATTGCTTGTTGTTCCTTATTTAACATTCATCTTAACTTGTAGTATTCATTGTTATCTATAATCTATGGGTTCTTTGCAATTTCAAATCCATTGGAATGCATGGTATTTGGGTTAGAACGACCTATGTTTAGAAGGTCTGTTTGTATGTCAT
The DNA here is from genome assembly GCA_007258455.2 of Sequoia sempervirens. Lineage (NCBI taxonomy): Eukaryota > Viridiplantae > Streptophyta > Pinopsida > Cupressales > Cupressaceae > Sequoia > Sequoia sempervirens. The sequence continues at coordinate 139,255 of VDFB02081350.1, forward strand.
ATAGTTCTTTCTGGCGAAGCTTTGCTTGCATTGCTAGGCCAATGAGCTTTTCATCTTCAAGAGACTAAAGATCATTTATAGCTTTGTCAATGTCACCCCATGCGGAGTTTGTGCTGTGGATGAACTTTGCACTATTTGTTTGAATGGTTTGTCCATGGTACATGTATGCATGTTCCCAAGAGTCAAAGTTTAGTTTGAGTGTATGCTCATTAATGGTAAATGAAACATAGAGAACCAATTGCTCTCTACAATGATTCTCTATATCAAAGTGTTTGTTGAAATTGATAAACTATACCACATTTGGTTTGGCCTTTGGTTCAATTGTAGCACCGTATTTGTTGTATCTTGAAACAAATTCTGCAAGACATATGTCCATCATTGTTTCAGGACGTTTCAAATAGTAGTCTATAATAGATTTTTCAAGAACGTTTTCTGATTCATCTGGCTCATTGCTCAATTGTTTAACAGATTTTAGTATAAATGTGCGATCATTGTCAGATCGTGTATCAATGAATATACATTTTCTTGAACTGTAGTTTAATGGAAATGACAAAACAATATGTGCAGCTTGTTGTGATGACATTTGTTGCAAGTTAAGCATGGCATTTCCAAGTTTACTCACCATTCATATTGCATCAATATTGTCTTGCTTGTGGTCTGTACGTATTCTTTTGAATGCATATGTCATTGACTTGTCTACTTTTGCAATATATGAGCTACAATACATTGCAGCAGCATATGCATTGAGGACAAATTGTGCATCTATATTAGCCTTCCAAAGATCTAGAATTTTCCTTGAAAAACTATTGTTCCATATTTGTGATGGTTTTTCCTTGTAAAAAAAGCATGGGCCTGTTTAATGTTGAGCTCAAAACTTCAATCTATTCATTGTCGGTTAAGTTTATTTCTTTCAAGAACATTTGAAAAGTGAATGTTTCATCATAGTTTTCTTTTTGGAGTTTTGCAAAGATGTCAGTGGCATTTGCAGTTATCGCTTCAATCTTTTGGAGTATTGGTAAAAGTATAGTTGACTTTTGCATTGGTGGAAAAGGAAAATTGTATCTACAAAGTCATTTTCTTGATCTCTTGCATTTCTTTGTATGACGATGTTTGTGTAGCATTGCTAAAGCAGGTTCCAAATTTTTGGTGTCGCAAGTAATATACTTATCAACAAAAGCTATGATGTCCACATTGTTATCTTTTGTGTAGATTGGTGCATTTTTAACCCATATGAGGAAATGATCATGTTCATTTACTCGATTTTGGAACTCAGTGACTGAGAAGTAATCAATGACATTTCCAAAGAAAGAGTCATCTATAAGTATCAATTTTTTTTTTACATTTATTCTATGTTTATAGTAACGTGCACAAGTGATAGGGTCTTTCTTGATTAGTTCAAATTTTTCAATGTGTGTTGGGCCATTAGATTCTTGATGGTTTTGTGCTAATTGGTGTAGATTGTGCAGCTCTTGTAATGTTTGAATTAGTGGATCCCAATTTTGCTCAGCACTAGTGAAAGTGATGAAAAATGTTGGTGGTCCTAGTTGTCGAATCATAGCAAATACATTTTTCTTAAGTTGTTGTGAATAGTCTGGAGAGATTCTTATTCTTTTGAAATCAACATATGCAATATCTGATTTAAGAATTTTTTCTAGATTTGGTTTGTGTTTAATGTCTTTTGCAAATAGCTTTCATCCTTTTAACTAGCCTTTTCGGATTCTTATTGTCATTGTAGACAATACTTGTTGTATTAGTACCTTAATAGCTTTGAAAAAAATGTTTGTTGTATGATATGCAAATTGTCTTTGTGACTGTAAGAGCTCCCAGCGAATTATTTTTTGATATGTAAAGTTTTTTACAATGTCATTATCATGTGGTTTGCCAAAGAATAAAGTTGGGAAATTCATTTCTTTAGCATACATGTCCTTAAATATTCCAATTGGATACTTGTCCTCTGCAGGTGCAATTTCAATAATCTTGTCTTCCATGTTATAGATACTTCTAGACTCAGTAAATCCATGTATCAATGTTTCTGATGGGTTTTCATTTTCCATTTCACTATCTGATTCTGTTTCACTTGTATTTTGTGCACTATTGTCTTCATTTTCTTGAGTGCATTGGAGAACTTCTTGCCAATCTTGGTTTATGTGGAATTTGTGCATTTTGTATAATGGTGTCCTTGTTAATTGAGTCAAAGCTTGCATGATGACATTTGGGCACACCATGCCTTTTTGAAATGCATTTTTGTATTGTAAGCGCCTTTTCAATTAAACAACAATTGTTTGTGTGTTGTTAATTGATTGTGGTAATGCTCTTTGTACAATGTTCATGTCAACATGAACATTTATAATAGAACCTATTAGGCCTATTTGAGACCTTTTGAACGCTAGTTCCCAAATTTGTGCAAATGTAATTCTAAGTGAGACAAGTCATTCTTCTAGCTGAGTTAAATTTTGCACATAGCACAATGGTCTATTAGTTCTTATTTTATGTGGAGTAGCATACTTTGGAATAGTGGACTGTTTTAATGCAAAGTAGCATACATGGCATATGAAATCTGTGAATGATAAGGAATCTGATTGTAGTAGCTTACAGTATAGTTCTTTTTGTTTTCCTTTGAATGTCCTGATGTCCTTGTGGAAACAGAGCACTTGGCAAATTGCACATGGGTATTTTGGTGTATCTTGTATTGCTATTTTATAAATTTCTATTGGTGACAATATTTTTGTTTTCTTTGGATTGGTAGGTATACTTTCTTTTTCTTTTTCTTTTCTAATCAAGTTCTTCAGGTGATTAAGTCTTATTGTTGATTTATGTTTAAAATTGTTTGTTGTGACAAATGGTATCAAATTCTTCTTAGTTTTTGGCAAAGCATGTGTCTTGTTCAAGTAAGTAATTTTGTATTGTGCACGACTTCTGATCAACTTTTTAAGTTGGAGTAAGATTCTTGAGCATTGGCGAGTTAGATTTTGGGATTCGATTCTTAGAAGCGGCTCAAAATGTCCAGCCAAAGGGTTTGTATCATGGAACAATATAGAGACTGATTCTGTATATCTAGAATCATTGAAATCTAAGTACTTTCTTGATGTTGTCAATGACCAGAGGCTTATTTGTATTTTCAACCATTTGGATATCCAATGAATGCAGAACAAGTCACCCCACAATCCACATTCACTATGGTTTGTGCATGGTCTTGCAGACAATCGCATTTTGTGGAAGTATGTTTCTTGGTCATGTACTTTGTGCAATGTATATAAAGTATCAAAATTTAGTTCAGTGTTATATGATTTAATTGCTTCTTTGTCCTTATTTTGAAGACAAGTTAGGAAATGATCTACAGCTCCATTATGTGATTGAGTTGAGGTGTATTGATTGTTAAGTAGTACTTGAAGCGAGTCAAACAAACAATCGCCAGCATTGTATGCAAATGTGCTTAATATACAAAGGCCTTCAGCCCTAAGAGCATTGTCAATGTTTGATATCTAAGGATACTTTGTGCACAGTTTTTTAATTTCATGAGAACCTATGGGCTGTTTTGAAATTATGTTTTGTGTTTCAATGTTTAACAATGGTTCGAAGTTTCCACTTAAAGAATTCATGTCATGAAATAGTATAGAGACTGATTCTGTGTAGTCAGAAGCATTGAACTGTAAGTACCTTCTTGCTGTTGTTCTTGACCAAAGGCATATTTGTATATTCAACCATTTGGATATCCAGTGAATGTAGAATAAGTCACCCCACAATCTACTTTCAGTGCAATCTTCCTGTGGCTTTGCAGATAATCACATTCTACAGAAATATGTTTGTGGATCATGTACTTTGTGCAATGTATATAGAGTATTAGGATCTAGTTCATAGTTGTATGATTTTATTGCTTCTTTGTCCTTGTTTTGAAAGCAACTCAAGAAGTAATCTATAGCTCCATTTTGTAGTTGAATTGATGTGTAGCGATTGTTAAGCAGTAGCTGTAATGAGTCAAACAAACAATTGCCAACATTGTATGCAAAAGTACTTAATCTGCAAAGCCCCTCGCTCTTAAGTGCATAGTCAATGTTTGATATTTGGGGGTGCTTTGACAATTCATAGGTGTCAACATCTATCATTTTCTTTGTTTCTTTTGTATCCTAATGTGTTTGAGAGCAACATATGTTATGTATGAATAGTATCAAACGCTATCATCTAGATTACAAAATCTATAGTTTTATCCAATGTTGCCTATGTGCCTTTACTCAATAGCATTCTATAGTATTAATCATGTTGTCGAGCATCTTGGAAGATAATAATCTCTATATATGTTGGAAAATGGATCTTGAGTAATAGCAGAAGCCTACATGACATATTATACAGCAAACAATTTTTTAGAAGCACAAGGGGAAAATAGTATTAATTCTTCAACCTGACGTTGTCATCCACTGTCCCCCACCAGGATTGTATGTACTTATTCCTGTTACATTGAAAAATTGGATAAATGAGTACAATGCATGATGTATACTTTCAATGCCACAAACACAAAACAATATTTTTAGGTAGCTTTGTTTACATGCAAGAAATGGTGGATGAGAATTTTTTTGCTCACATTGTCAATCTGAGGCTATGGTCTTCAAATGTTTTGTGTAATTGGATTCCTTTGTTTCTATGTACTTCTAAGTGACTAATTTTCTCAAAGAGAAAATGATTTTAAAAGCTATTCACATAAACATGAATTAAGTGGCATGTAGGGAATAGTTTCATAAATCATTTCTATTTTTAAAAAATTAGGGAAATGCAAAGGCATTGATTGATCAAAGAAGATCTATGGATTTTCTTATTTGTGGCAATAGCTTTTAAAATCATTTGAGTTTTAAAAATTTGAGGAAAATGCAAAGGCATAGATCCATTGAGCAAAAGCGAAGGCATAGATCAATTAAATAATAAAAAAAAGAGATTAAAATTCAGAGATGCAGGCACACAATGCATAAATGCAAAGTAAATGCAAAGTAAATGCATTAAATTGCATGTGGCTGGATGAGAAACTGCTGGAATGGCTTGGTGGACATGTATAGCCAGGCTGCTTTGTTCATTTGTTATAGGCTTAAGTCACTTGTTAAGCATGACTATTACTTTGCGGAAATTGTTTTTCTATTCTACAAGTCTTTGTTCTAGAGGAGTTTACAGTGAATGCGCAAAATTTGTTATAGTTACAGTGTCCAGAACTAGAAACGAGTTACTTGAGGCAATAAATAGTTTCTTTTGTCAGTTTTCTCTTACTGTAGAGGTTTATAGCACATAGTAAAATTGGCAATGTGAGCAAAAAAAAATTGTGGTTAATGTCATTTTGCATGTAAACAAGACCATGGAAAAATATTGTGTCATGTCTATGAGTAATGTAGTACATCATTCATTGTACTCATGTGCCATGTTAGCTTTTGAAATTAACTTTGTGGTCTTTTTTTGTAATACAGGAAGATTAAACACACGTTCACTTGCACAGTGCATAGCAACTTGCCACATATATAAGTAGTCTTATGAATAGAATTGCCTTAAATGCATATAGGTAAAAGCCAGTAGACATAAAAAAAAGACTTATGACTTTATAGGCTATTTGAAACTGTAAAAAGGGTTTAAAAATTACATTCTAGCAGTTCATTCTATTCTATGGATATTGTATAGAGGAAGTATAACTAGTTAACACATAAGCAAAACTTGTTCTATTTTCCAAAGACAAATTACTATTGCAATTGTGGAAAATGCATTTTCCTGTTCTTATATGTGCAAGCAACTTTTTAAATCATTTGTGTTCAAAGAAATGAGGAATACAAGATGACAAAATGAAAACATGAAAAAGAACTTTATGTAGTCATTATATTGAAGAGTTTCAATTGCATTTCAAGAAAAGCAGAAAGACAATTTAGAGAGCTGACCTTGCAATTTGCTATTGAATGATCAAGTATACTTGCAGCAATGTACAAATTTTGGCTGTTATTATAGGCACAAGTAATTTTTCCTAGTACAATGACAAAATTGAGAAGTGAGAAAACTGTAAAAATATATACTATTTCATCTACAACCATGGGAAATCTTCCTAGAAGCGCATATTTGGAAAACTCTGCATTATTTTTTTCAAGAAAAAAAAGAAGGTTAATATGCTAACCTCACATTACAGTTTGTGCGTGATTGTTTAAATACAGTTGAAAGCACCGATCCCTATCACAAGGACAATTTAGACAAATGAGTACAGTGAGTGACATATACTATGTTATTCATAAAAACAAAACAGAATTCTCATGTAGATTCATTTCGATGAGAAAGAACCTAAGTAAGAACTTTTGTTTCTTATAATGCAAATTGCATTTTATAATTTTAAAATACTTATTGTTATTTGTGTAGCCTATAATATAGAATTTTTTTTGCATTTGCATGCATTAGTGTAATTCTGTTATTGCAATGGTGGAATAAGATCTTTAAGAGAAATCAATGGAATAGATGCCATATTTTCTTAAGCATCTGAAGAAGTGTAAATAGGCCATGGCAACCTGTCAATACTAAGCTAAAAAACAACACAGGCCTATGCTACTACTGTTAAGTTCTGATAAAACAATTTCTAGCTACTGTTTAATGCTAGACCAGCTATCACTTAATAGTCAAAGCTAGATAAATATTGATTTTCTAACTAAATGGGGTCATTTCATTTCCATTTGCATAAGTTTATTTTGTACCATTATGTAGCACTTACTATTACTTGTGCAATGAAGCCACATGCAAGTACAATTCATAACTCATGGCATTTAGATACACTCAAGGAGAAATACAAACCAAGGTTGTTCGCATCCTGATAAGAAAGATGTTGACATACATCTAATTAATGTATGCCACAACATCTTATTCAATGAAGATGATTTGGATAGGGACGTTACAAATAAGAATCCTTATTGGTGTGTGAGTAATCCTCTTTTTCAAGACTTTTCAAGGAAATTGCATGTGGATACTATTAGTGAACAGGTGGAATCAGATTTATTAATTGACTTTCATTGATGGGTCAAATATGGCACAAGAATAGTTATAATTATTTCTTTCTTTTTATTACTATGTATGTAAATACTATTTAGCAATTACCTAATTAATTAGATATCAAATGATAGAAGGGAAAAGAAGATTAATTAATTAAGATAATTTGATTCATTAATTAATAAGGTGAATTATCATGTAAAAGTACATAGATTAGAAGTTTGCAAAAAATCCTCTTTCCTTTATGCTTTAATGACAACGAGAAAGCTGAAAGCAATTGTGGAGTTTAGGCATATATTTGTAAACTGCATTTGCCTGACAGCCTGCAAAGCCTTCTCAACACATTGTCCACATATTGTTCAGAAGGTCCCATTATGGCACATGCTAACAGCGCAGTGGCTCTAAAGTTTGCACTATGGAACAGTGATGCAGTAATTGAAGATATGTAATCTTTAGAGGACTCATAAGCACCAAGTTATCGTTAAGCTTCCATATTGTACATTGGAGAAAAGACAATTGTTCATCCGAGGAACTAGTCTATGAAGATTAGCATAGGCTGAGCACTGTGAAACCCAATCTTCCTGTGGATGCTTAAATAAAAAAAAATGATGTAAATAACTATTTATTTCCTGAAGTAACTTGTCTACAAGTGTCCTTTTTGGAGCCATGACAACCTTTGCCCTATCACTGTAAACTCTCTCCTAGAGAAGACATATAGACACACACACATATATATACATATGTATATATATGTACAGATGCATCCATGTAGACACACATAAATGCATGTATGGACATAAACATATATGCATGCATGCATATACACATAGATGCAACTATACACACATACATATATGCATAAATACACATATGCATAAATATATCTAGAGACATATGCATACATGCATATATGCATCTACAAATGTTTACATAGATATACACATAGATAAATTCATATGTACATAGAGACATGCATACATACATACATGCACCAATACATCAGGCACAAAGTGATAGTGATAGTCCAACTAAAGCACTATGAAACACAGCTTCATTATGCACTTAAAATAAGAAACTGTAGGAAATACCAAATTATCACCTCAAGTAACTCGTTTCTGGTTCTAGACTCTATAACTATAACTTCTCCTGCTCATTGGCTACAAACTCTTCCTTAGAACATGTGCTTACAGAACACAAAAATAATACACGCAAAGTAATAGAGATGCATAGCAAGTGGCTTAACTCTATATTAAATGACCAAAGTACCCTGGCCACGCATGGCCACCAAGCCATTCCAGTGCATTCACCTCGAGCCAGATTCCATTTAATGCATTTAATTTGTATTCATGCAGTACATACGTCTACTCGCCAGTTTTATAAACTATGCCTTTGCTTAAATTTATTTAATCAATTTATGTGCTCGAATTTTCCTGATATTTTAATGCATTTAATCTACATTCATGGATTACGTACCTCTAGCCACCAGTTTTCAAACTATTCCTTTGCTTAAATTTATTTAATCAATCTATGCGTTCACATTTTCAAAAAATTTCAAAACAAAAATGATATATAAAGCTACTTAGACAAATAGGGAAATAGATAAATTCTAATTTTCCAATATAAATAATAGCTCTCCATATTCAAACTATACAAAAAAAAAAGTAATATGTTAAATTCCGAAATGTGATTGCCCAATGCTGCCAGTTAAAAGCATTCCAACCAAATGCATGAGTATTACTACCTTGACGCTAGGAACCAATAAAATTCAGACTATACAAAACAGTTTATCAAAGTGAGTGCTATTAGGTTTGTTATCTTCAATTTCAAACTCCTTTGACTTTAATGCATTTTCTTTGATGGTAGGATATGGAGATTCTTTTTTATTGAGAGTTCAGAACAATATGACAAATCTTTTTGATATACTGTGTTTAGCACATTGCAACAACAAATAGATACAAAGACAGTGGAAGCCTTCTTTTAGAGTTTGGAGCAGAAGTAAACAACATAGGTACCCTTGAATACTTGTTTGTGTTCTCATTCTACTAGAGCATTGTAGAGTTCTGAATGTTGTTTTTCGTTGCTTGTTATTCAGTATGCTGTAAAAATGAGCTAAAAATTTGAAAAATCATAATGGATTAGAAAGCTCAAGAATCCACTATTTTTTCTATTTTCCAAATTCTTGATTGTTTCATTTAACAAAATAAAGTTCTTGACCAAATTTTGCTAAACTAAAATAGATGGAGGAGGAAGTGTGTCTCTGTCAGAAGCAATTCTTGGGTCATATGAATTGATAGCAAAATTACCAGACACCCTTTTTGCATTATTGTACGTGTATTTTGCAAAAGTAATCTGATAAAAAATCAATGTTCATAAAAGCTTTTTAACAGATTATTGGAGTTTAAACTATTACTTTTCTATGCTACATGTCATTTTATTTCATAGCTTATGTTTCCTATGCATTCCTTGTTTCCAACTCCTGGACCTTGTCCATATTTCCACATTATGTATATATGTCTATGATAGCATTTTCAACTGTTATATCTACCTATAAGCCAATACATAGCTGCTGGGGCTAAATAAGTGTGGGAAATACTATAGAGACAAACTTATTTCTAGTGCCTTAAATTCATTATCATCTTACAAATAGGTTTGTACTTTTTTTGTGATATCTACCAGTAGTAAGGGAGCAATGAAGGACCTGGCTAACAATTGCATCTTATGTTTTTATTCCCTCTTGTTTGGACTAAGAATCTCCATTTGTGGTACAATCATATAGTTTGTTTCGCTATAACTTGCAAAACAGGGGCTTGATTGCATTGCACACTTATAAATTCATTTTTAATACATTATGGTTGTACTTGATTGTATTAAGGTGGCAGAACATGATAAGAAATCCAATAAAAGAATGTGTAGTTTTAGTCATTTGCCATATGTAGCCAAGTTTTGATGGTAGAAAGGTAGACAACAATAATATAGTGTGGAGTACAGTGCAGGCTTATGCAAAGTTGAAAATAGTGAGTTGTTCCGGCAAATTTTCAAGACTCTCTAAGTTAATACGGTTAGTCTAGGATTATGTGGGGTATACATATGATGATTGGAAAAAAGCTCCATCTTTAGCAATACAAGACAAAGAGAGAAATATTATTTTTTTAGAGATTTGTGTTTTTTGATTCAAAGTTTTCTAATATATGTGTTATTATCAGTCATGTATTTGAAAATAATGTTACCCCATATACAACTAAATTTCAGCAAAGGCATAGATTTGAGAACTGACAAGTTTTATCAATACAAAGGAGACGTTTACAGTGACAGAGCAAAAGCTTGTGTGCTCATTGAATGAACACCAAGGGACGAGTTACTCAAGGCAAAAAATTGCTACTTTTATTTATTTTGCTTCATCTTATCCTAGAAACACAAGTTGGGTTTCACAATGCATCAAAACACATCTGTGCAAACAACTCCCAAAATTATAATTGCAATGGATGACAGTGATAGTATAATGGATACTAATAGTCAAAACACCGAAAAAACCAGCAAGTATTTTTTTAGATTCAATAGAAACAAGTATTAATTGAAAACAGATTAACCTGTGAGACTATTTATCATAGGTCCTTGAATTCCAAATGTACAAGTGTGAGCATGGTTCTCTACAGGATTTTACTATGCATTTTAACTATATTGTTGTTTTGCATCGAGCCTAAAGAAACATTGTAACTATGGTTTCCAAACAGATTTTAATCAATCAATTTAAATCAAGAAAGGTTTGCAATTACACTTAATACTTGAACCATAAAGAACCATTGCTTCAAGCTATAGCAAAAGTGCAAACAGGCACAGAAAACCAAATTCAACTATGACATCATCTAGCAAGGATTTTTTTGCTATTACTATGATTAACTATTGAACTCAATTGGCTCGTCAGTCAAACAACTTGATTGTTCACTGACCTAACTTGTTTGAAAGCTATCTTGTTAAATTGATTAGTTAATTTCACTAATGAGTAAAAGATAGAATTGACTTACTTTGCATGAGTCAAGTGTAAGATTGACTTATTTGTTAATTGACTTTGATTAATGTATTAGAGACAGATGAGACAAACCAAATTGTCATGAGCGAAATGTGAGATGGAATTATTAGCTGATACACCACATATACTATGACATTTGAACTTTTATCAAATAATAGAAAAAGCAATAGAATAAACAGATGGCTTGAACATAGACAAAGGAATACAATTATTATGGATAGCTATAGCTTCTGGAATATTTGTAGCACAAGAAACACAAAGGAAGATGTTGACAAAGGTTTTCCAATTTCGGTTTGCACCTAGCAATTGTATTTACTTCCTTGTCTATAAAGCCTCTTCAAGAAATTATTATTTTTGCATATGAATGTCCATGATTGGTTTAATTGATTTGGTGAATAAAGATGATTTATAATTAACTATAATTAACTATTCAAGAAAACAGATCTATCAATGAACTAGTTTCATTGATTAGTCAAGTAACTTGATTGATGGTTAACTTGATTAGCTATCTAGTTAATTTGCTTGAAATTTTGCAAAAAAAAAATTTGATGAATAATTCTTTGCATAACTTGCAATCATTAAACACCAAAATGCAACATTTCTTCGAGGAATTCTATCAAACAGTTCACATGTTTTTTCTTGTGCTTCCATATTTTGTATGCATATTCATAAGAGCATTTCAAACCATAATATCTGTCACAAATCCACGTCTTATCATGCTTAGATGAATGTACATATCATGTTCTAAAGCTCCTATTTTATTAAAAACAGGCAAAATGGTCAAAAAGATTGTGTATCTATGAATGTGAATAGGCAAGTTTGATTTAATTGATTTGGAGGATAAAGATGACTAATAATTAACTATGACTAACCACTCAACACAATTAATTCATCAACCAATTAGCTTGATTGATCGTTGGATTAACTTGTTTGGAAGCTATCATGTTAAGCCAATTAGCTAATACGCCACATACAACATGACATTTGAGATTTAAACAAGTCGCATGGATGCAAATCTGCTATCATGTTAAAGCCATGTAAACAATGATGTTTCAATTTCATGGGGTCATTCTATTTCCATTTGCCCAAGTTCATTTCATTCCATTATCTAGCACTAATTATTAAATGTTTACACCAGCTACATGCAAACATAAATCACAATCCATAGCATCCATATACACCTATGCACAAGTACATGTTATCCAACATATTAACACACACATGGTTTTCTAGTGCTAGTTTGTTAACTGCCTTTGATCAATAGTTCAAATGCACACAAGGATAATTGTAATTATTTTTTTGTTTTAATTATTATGTGCTTAAAGACTAATCAGCAGCTGCCTAATTATTTAACTATCCTTGTACATGTTTGACTCATCAATCATAGTCAATCAATATATCTGAATCCACCTATTCTCTAATAGTATTAGCATGCAATTTTCTTGGCAAGTCTCCAAAAAGAGCATCAGACACACACCATTAAGGATTCTCATTTGTAACCTCTCTATCCAGATGATCTTTATTCAATAAGATGTTGTGACATACATTAATTGGATGCATCTCATCATCTTTCTTATCAGGATGCCAACAACCTTGATTTGTAGTTGTCCTTGAGTGTATTTGGATGCCATGAATTATGAATTCTACTTGCATGTGGCTTGGTTGTACAAGTAATAGTAAGTGCTACATAATGGTAGAAATCACAACTCATAGCATCCATATACACCTATGCAAAAATACATGTTATCCAACACGTTAACACGCACATGGTTTTCTAGTGCTAGTTTGTTAATTTCTTTTGTTTGATAGTTCAAACATACACAAGGATAATTGTAATTATATATTTATTTTAATTTCTATGTACTTAAAGGCTATTTTGCATCAATGAATTATGTGCCTTCAGCCACTAGTTTAACTCAAAGTATGCATATGGATTCAGAATCAAACTCTCAAAATAGAAAAGACTATGTTTAAATTATAAAGTGCAATTAGCCACCAAAGACATTGATTGGATACTAATTGCACTTCTGATGTCATATTATTGCAACAAAGATCTACTTTTGAACCCCAATTGCTTAATTTTTATGAATCATATAGCATATGCCACTCACAATACCATTTGTAAAGATTGTCCTTGCAACAAAAAGCAATGATATGACTGATGAGCCCAAAATGTGCTCATAGTTTGGATATTATGATGAACTTTTAATACCTTTACTTTTGTTATTCATGGTTGTTTAAACTCTTTTGAAACCTTTTATGGGGATATCCTGTAGCAAAACACTTTCATGTTCCTGTAGCCTATTGTGTTGTCTTGTCTACATTTATTACCTGCTGACTCCCTAAATGATTGTATATCGCATGTAGTTTTTGAATGATGAAATAGATTTAAATATGTGATTAATGAATATATATTTTGTATGTGCCATGCACCTTTTCTTTCGTATCTGTTACCTTGTGTTTCGCAGGTTGTTAAAGAAAGTATGATCGATTCAAGCACAGCCGATATCAGCCTTGCAGTAAAGTCTATTTCCTGCACGACTTCAAGGAAGCTCTTGTGAAGAATCTTTGACCGAAACCGTTGGGAAGGATTTTTAATGACAGTCAATCTGGAAAGAGTGGAGCGCTATATTCTCTCTAGATTGGGTTGAACAGATAAATTCATTTATGAAGTCTATTCCTTGATTTTGGGATACACTTTACTTCCACGTCTTTCTTTGTTAGGGGTAGTTAGTTAGCTGTTCTCCTAATTTTAAATAAGTGTTCCTCCTACGTGAGTGAGCGAGAAGAAGATGGTTAGAAGTTAGATAGAAGTATAGTGATAGGGAGATAGCAGATATCATGTAAGAGTCAGTATGATAGTAATAAAAAGAAGAATCTGTATGACAAGAGACAGAGTTTGTTGCTAGTTTTCATATCAACAAAGTGATGTATACCATTTTGAGTTTATGAATAAAGTTTGATGAAGTTCTGAGTTCAGCACTTGCGTAATTAGTGGATGCTTGCTAAGGGAGCCCACTTAGTAAGTATCTATAGCTAGTTAGTTAGCTGTTCTTTTTCTGTTGATCATCAGTTAGATTTCATCTTTAAATTTTTCATACAAACTCAGTCTTGTATTACTCCTATAGCATCGGGAATCCATCCCCGTGCCTGTTCCTACAGTATAAGGCCAATTCATAGTTTGAGTCTCAGTCGTAGCTATTATGATTTCTATTTTGGTTAAATCATGGTTGAGTTAAAATAACTTTGCATTGCCTCCCTGTAGTGTAGATATAATTCTTTCCAAGTATTTATTTCTGTTAAGTTGTGACCGAAACTAGTTCTTAGTGCATATATTGTGTTGCGCCATTCAAAGTATACGTTCCCTGGTTTGACAAGTAAATGAACATCCATAAAGAGATATTGGTCACCTGCTGGAGTGTCAAATTCTCAGGATAGGTTTTACTTTGATTTTCATATCCTTTTGTGGGTGCGACCATTTTTGGCACCGTTGTCAAGGATGGTGTCAAGCTAAGAATTTGTCAAAAGTCATTTTTAGCATTAGTTTAGTTTGTTAATCAAATATTTTCAAAATCCTTCAAATCACCATTCATACTATTGCATGCATAGAAGAAGAGATGCACTGGGAAGGTTTCTCCTTGAAAACCTGTTTGTTGAATTGCCATTTGACCCAACCGACGAAGAACCTGAGGAAAATCCATTCGCTCTGATATTCCAGCAAGCCAATATGGAAAATAATCCACCTAATCCACCTCCTACTTTTGAGTTTCCCATTATTCCCCAGCGAGATACTAACAATCTTAAAATTATTCCTTCTTCACTACTTCCCAAGTTCTATGGCCTAGTTACGGAGGACCCTGAAACTTTCCTATTTGAGTTTGATATCCTTTGTCACAGTTATGACTATACTTCAGATGCTCACAAGCTGAAGTTGTTACCTTCCACCTTGAAAGAAGGAGATCTCAGATGGTTCATAAGTTTGGGAAGAGGCGTTGTTGATAGTTTGGTGGCCACGCAAACAAAATTCCTTGAGAAATATAAGGAATATTGTAAAAGTGGTAGTAAGGAAGATGATATATTCAGGATTCAGCAGAAGGAGGGTGAAAGTTTGGAGGATTATATTTCAAGATTCTTGTTTTCTTTGAAAAATAACTCAAACCATACTCTCAATGAAAACTCTAAGAAACTACTTTTTCTAAGAGGGATCAGTGATGCCTGTATAGATGCTCTAGACCTGATGGGAGGACGTGATATAACCCAACTACCATGGGATGATATTAAGAAAATATGTCTTAATTAATCCTGAGCAAATGTGAAGAAGGGTAGAGGTCATCAAGCTACAGTGGGTAAATCTTCTTCTAGTGGAGTTTCCCAGATGGAGATCACAAATCTGTTGTCTGATTTAAAGCAAGAAATCATTAACAACATGGCTACACAATTGGACACTATGCAAGCTCGGAGGAAACATGATGAAGCTGAAGCAATCTTGGCCGAGTTCTGTCCACATTGTAGACAGAAGAAGCGTGACTGTAGATGCAAGATGGTGGCCAACATGGAGGCTAAACAGTTGCCTACTGATTTCAAGATGATAAAAGGTGATGATGATCAAGTCTTCTTTGTTGCACAAAGGAGGCCATGGGCCCCAAGACAAGGTATGCCTCAGGACCCTTTGCAAAATTTTGGTTCATATAATAGTCAATGGCAAAATCAGTACCCTCTAAACTATGGGCCATACTCCCAACCTCAATGGCATAACCCTTGGCCAAATACCCAGCAAAACCATTGGCAAGCCTCACAAGGGAACTAGAAACCACCTTAGCAAGATCAGTAGCAGCCTCCACAAGGGAATTGGTAGTAGCCTAACCAATGGAGAGGAGGCCAGCAATGGTCAAATCCAACCGCAGGTTTCCTACAGCAACCCCAGCAGCAATCCATTATGCCACCTCCTGCACCTAATCAAGGTCAAAATCCAAAATCAACCCAACTGCCAGCTTGGGCAGCACCTAATCCAAATAACCAGCAAAAGCAGCAGTAGCAAGTCTATTTTACTGATCCTAATCATCAGCCTGCCTATGCCCTTAACCTGAATAATATTAATTTACGTTCATGAACCGTGCTTCCCACACCATCTCCTCCCACAATCTCAGAATTACCACTTGAGGAGACTGACAAAGAAGAAGATATCAATGACCAAGTCCAACCAAATCAGCCAGTTCAGATTCCATCATTACCTAAGTCATCTGATAAGGTGCCCCCTCCTTTCCCACAAAGATTGGAAGGTGAAAATGTGAAGAAACAAGAGGAACCCACCTTTGATATTCTTGACCAGCTAAAGCATATATGTGTGAAAATTCCCTTGTTCCAAGCAATCAAAGAAGTACCTATCTATGGCAAGGTCATCAAGGAGGCATGTTTGAAGAAACCAGGGAGGAAAAAGAAAGACCCTCAAACTGTTCATGTAATAGGCCAACTCTCTAACTTAATGCTAGGGAAGTTTAGCATCCCAAAATATTTAGATCTAGGAAGTCCTGTTATGGAGATAAATGTTAATGGGTTGCAAATTAAGAATGCCTTAGTAGATCTTGGTGCAACTATCAATGTCATGACAAAGGACCTGGTTGTAAAACTTAATATTTCAGAAATAAGGACTACACCTACAATATTACAGCTTGCTGATAGCTCAACTATCAAACCTCATGGGGTAATCGAAGACCTGGTAGTCACCTTGGATTCTTAGGAATACCCCACTAATTTCATAGTCTTATCTCCAAAAGCATCATTGGGGGGATACCCTGTCATACTAGGAAGGCCTTGGTTGGCTACTGCTAATGCTTGCATTGGTTGTAGGTCAGGTGACATGACAATATCTGATGGATATAGCACAAGGAAACTTACCCTCTATTCTCCAGCACTGCCCCAACTTGAGTCTGGAGATGTTGCTTGGCCAGATTTGGGAGAAGAGGAAGAAGTGAACTCTGTGGCCAATTTAATGATGATTACCAGAGAGCCTTTCATTGCACAGTAGGAAGAAGAAGATATACTATCCAATATCTTGTTGAATAACTATGGTACTGAATACTTTCATTGTGAGAGAAATCCATGTTCCTTGCAGACTATTCTTTCTCCGTCCACATCAGCTCATTATCCTGCAACAACTGATTGTTTGCACACCTTACTACCCCATGTGGTAGACATGCCATTTCTGTCTGAAGTATCTATGATAGACTTAACCTCCCAAATTGAGGTAGCTGCAGGAAAAACCTTGTGCATTAATAAAAACCTCACACGTGAGCAACAAGGATCGATGATCAAAATGCTTACCAGTCATAAGTCAGCTTTTGCATGGGGCTATGGAGATATGAAAGGCCTCAACCCAAAACTCTATACACATTGCATATGTATTAACAGTGACTTCAAACCTGTCAGGCAGCCTCAAAGAAGAATCAATCCAACCTTGAGAGAGATTGTTAAAGAAGAATTGTAGAAAATATTGACAGCTGGCTTTATCTACCTAATCTCTGATAGTCAATGGGTTTCCCCATTGGTCATTATTCCTAAGAAAGGAATAAAATGGAGGGTATGTGTAGATTATAGAGAACTTAACTTAGCCACAAAGAAAGATTACTTTCCTCTTCCATTTATTGATCAAGTTCTACATAATTTAGCTGGAAAGAAGTACTTCTCATTCTTAGATGGCTTCAGTGGATACAATTAGATCAAGATTGCTCCTGAAGATCAGGAAAAGACTACCTTTACATGCCCTTGGGGAATGTTTTCCTATTCAATTTTTCCTTTTGGTCTCTGTAATGCTCTTGCAACTTTCCAGAGGGCAGTCATAAGCATCTTCTTGGACATCTCATATGATTGCATGGAAATATACATGGATGACTTTATTGCTTATGGTACAACATTTAAGGAAGCTCAAGATAACTTGGAAAAAGTACTACAGAGATGTGAAGATCACAACCTATCGTTGAATAGTCAAAAATGCTTCATGATGATACAGGAGGGAATAGTGCTTAGTCACTATATTTCTGCTGCAGGAATTTAGGTTGATCCTGCTAAAATTGAGATCATCTCTAAGTTACCCTCTCCTACTAAGCAGAAGAAGGTACAGAGTTTTATAGGCTATGCAGGATACTACAGAAGATTCATCAAGGACTTCAGCTAAATAGCAGGTCCCTTATACAATCTACTGAAGAAAGATGCAGAGTTTTCTTAGACAGAGGAATGTGAAAAAGTATTTCTTGACTTGAAAGTTTCCCTCACACAAGCACCTATTCTGAAAGGACCTGATTGGTCACTCCCATTTCATATTCATACTGATGCCTCAGATTATGCAATTAGGGCAATGCTAGGGCAGAAGAATGGATCAACTGAACATGCACTCTACTACATAAGTGAAAATCTGCAAGGGGCTGAATTCAACTACACTGTTACAGAAAAAGAAATGTTTGAAATCATCTACGCCCTCAATAAATTTAGGCATTATATAACTGGTTATCAGATATTTGTCCACACTGATTATGCAGCAATATGGTATCTCATGAACAAAAGCTCAGTATCTGGGAGACTGGCAAGATGGTTATTGCTGATGTAGGAATTTGACATTACAATTGTGGACAAGCCAGGTAAAGCCAATTTAGTTGTTGATTTCCTTTCTAGAATTCAAAGGCAAGATGACCCTGCACTTATTGAAGACTCCTTTTCTGATGAGCACCTGTTCGCAATCAAGGTTATTCATCCATGGTATGCTGATATAGCAAATTATCTGACAACAGGAAGAACTCCTCCTCAATTCTCTCTTAAGGAAAAAAGATTAGTGGTAGAGAAAAGTTTTAACTTTTCGTCAATTGCAGATTGCATGTTTTATACAGGGCCAGATCACGTTATGAGGAGATGTGTACCAGAGGAGGACACTCATGATATACTGCACGCCAACCATGATGAGTCGTGTGGCGGACATTTTGCTACCAAAAGGATAGCAATGAAAATTTTAAATACTAGTTACTATTGGCCAACCTTACATAGAGATGCAGCAAAGTATACAAGGAGATGTGACAGATGCCAAAGGATGGGAAGACCAACTCACTCTAATGAAATGCCTCTATTTCCACAAATTGTAGTTACACCATTCGACAAATGGGGACTGAATTTTGTGGGACCAATTGACCCACCTTCCAATGGTAAGTCCTACATTCTTGTGTGCATAGATTATGTCACAAAATGGGTAGAAGTTAAACCTATGAAACATGCTAGGGATAATAAAGTAGTTGAATTCCTATATGAGAAAATATTTACTAGGTTTGGTGTTCCTAGGGAGATAATGACAGATCAGGGAGCATAATTTACTTCTACACTTATCATAGCTTTAGTCAATGAATACAATATATGACATAGGAAATCAACTCCTTATCACCCCCAGGCCAATGGCTAGGTTGAGGTCACCAATAGGGACATAGAGGCCATTTTGACTAAAACTGTGGATTTGCATAAGAAGGACTGGGCTGCCAGGTTACTTGAAGCTATATGGGCCTACCATACTACCTGAAAGACTACTACAGGATTTACACCTTTTGAAATGGTGTATGGTAAAACAACTATGATGCCAATAGAATTTGAACATAAGACTCTCCGAACAGCATTGGAGCTAGACATGGATTTAACAAATGCACAAAAGGACAGAATCATGTAGCTCAATGCTCTGGATGAACTCCAAAAGCATGCCCTGCAACACACTGAGATGATATAGAATCAATGAATAAGGTGGCATGATAAATACATTAAGGAGAAGAAGTTCAAAGTAGGAGATTGGGCTCTGCTTTACGACTCACGGTATAAGGACAGTCCAGGAAAATTATAGACCCGATGGTTGGGGCCATATGAAATTGAGAATGTATTTGCTAATGGTACAGTTCAACTTGTTACAATTGATCCTATTTGATTCATGCTATTGGTTAATGGACACTGCCTCTGGTTGTACCATAAACTAGTCTCAAAAGAAGAATTCATGCAACAGTTCATTCGGGATCTTGCCGTTACTCTTCCTGCAACCGAAGGCTTTAGCCTTTCTCCTACAGCTTCACCATAATTTTGAAAAGCATGCTCATAATAAAGGTTTTCTTTTTAAGGAAACCCCTTTTTCTTCATTTTCACTTATCGCCACATCTCACTTCTTTATCTTCCATCCATCCATCCCATCCATCCATTCCATCCATTCATCTCAACCGCCCACGTCACCCATCCACCTCATTTATCTGCATCACCCTTAATTATGATATCATTCCCAACTGTCAATTCATGCCGAAGCTGTCATCTTTCTTCACACGTACATGCATTTATCAAAGGTATGCCATATCTTTTGTTATTGCATATTTGATTTATTTTATTCTATTCATTTACTTCTATGACTATCCCAGTCATTATTACCTGATCTCTGCCTATTCTTTAGTACATGTGAGGACACATGTCATACTCTAAGTAGGGGGCAAAGTAATCCACTTTTAAAACCTGTCTTTTTGCCGCTACCACAATTTTTCAGATAACCTTTCTTTATTATTTTTATGGTACTTTCCAAATATGATCGCATGTCTTTTTCATTGCATGTTTTTCTTGTAAATTACAATTAAAATTGTTTGTTCACAAAGCTCATTTTTGGAAAAGAGAGAGATGTGACGGCATGACAGAGAAGAAACTAGAACAGAAAGGGAAGCAGAGAGGAAATTTTTGAATTTTTAGTAGGAAGTTGAATTCAGCTAGAGGAAAACCTATGAACATGGGTGGTCAGCTGGTGTGACATGAGCCTGTAGCTCATGAGTTATTATTGCAAAATCCTCAAACAGTCCAAGCATTCATCCTTTGTGGATGGTTAAACTACTTCTTGAGTTTAAATACTTTTGATGAGGAGGCTGCTGGAGAATTTTTGAGAACCTTTTCTGAAGGGGAGGCTACTGTATGGGGTCTAACGGTTGTTGTAACTGAAGATAGAATTGCTGAAGTAACTGGGCTTCCAGCCATTGGAGAAAATTTTTCTTTGGATGCTGCCTCTGCAAGGGCTGAATTTTCAATACCCATTGATTGACCTTTGGAAGTCTCCAAGCAGGGATGCAAGCGGGTATCGTTGCCTCCTCCTTATTCAGAATACGCTTCTTACATAATCATGTATTTAACCTGTGAAGGCCGTTTCTCTTACCTGCATTCTTACCATTTCAAATTATTAAGTCATATGAGGCATGGGTTAGTTGTAAATGTTCTAAATTTCTTGTTAAAATTTCTGGAACAAAGTGTCCATGGAACCCAACAGGGGAAAGATAATTCTATTGCTCACCATGGCCTTATCAAATTATTAATTGAACACTCTTTGAGAGATGTCTCACCTCTTTCCTGGCAACAATTCGTTGCCCAAAAGAGCTTGCAAATTCCAGAACCCCCTAGGGTATGTACCCCACGGCCTTAGAAAAAGAAAGAAGAAATTGCGTTTACTAGTAGAAGAATAGGGCAAGGGTCATCTGCTCCTATAGCACCTGGTCCTATAGCTCTCACACTTGAATCCTCTGCTAGGGTACAAACTAGGTCTGCCACTAGGAGAGAGAAGGGAAAAACAAAGGCAGAAGAGTCCCCAGAATCTGACCCTCATTCTCATAAAAGGCAATGCCCTTCTCCTACAGTTGTCTCTCCTACAGCAATGCCTATTGCTATTACCAGTTCACCATCATCCTTTGGCAAGGAAAAACCCTCTAGTCAGACCAAAAAGATGAAGGCTACAAGTACACCTCCTGTAGCCGCATCAGTGCCAAGAAGAGTTTCCACAAGGAAACAATGTAAGACCTCCCCTACTTCACCTCAACCAGAGGTTATTGTAATTTCAGAAGGGTCTGTAGAGTCTAAATTTGATGTTTCTCAGAATGTGTCTGAGAATGCTGCACAGACTTTATTTGTTCCTAAAGAGGAACCAATTGAGACAAGGGAAATTGAGCATAATGAAAAAAGGGTACCAAGTCTTGATGACTTGGTTGCCGCTGCTATGCAGATTTTGGAGGAAGCATAGTCTTCTCCACTGCAGCAACTAGAATTTATCCTACAGCAATAGCAGGAACAGACCGAACAATTGGATGTTGCCAGTGAAGCTACATTTTCCCCTGCCACTTGTCAAGCCATTGTTGTTTATAAGAAAACATTTTTGATTGAGTTTCTAGAATATGTCAAAGCTTACTGGGAACCAGTTACATTGCAAACCTTACCTTTCTGGAACCTAGCCTAGAATGACATGCAACAAAGTCTATGGGAGGTAGAAAGGAAGAAACTGAAAAAAGAAATTGAAAGTCAGAAATAGGAAATTCTTGAGTTACAAGGAAAAATGGATGAAATGTTAAAAGTAACTGGTTAGATTATGGAATACAGATCACCACCCAGAGTTTATGCTCTATGCCTTAAGGAACAATTCTTATGGTTCCAACTAATGAGAATTTCTAGAAATCAAGATCCTATACTTCACACTGCTAAAGAATTCTACGATGCATACCAGGCAGCCCCTAATTGGTTAAGAAATTCTCTGTGTGAATTTTATTTGCATGGATTTTTAATTCCATTTGAAACAGAATGGAACCCTCTTCTATATATTGGTGATATCCATTTGAGATCATTTATGTCATGGGCAGAAAATGAAGCAAATTATGGCAGACAATGGGAAACATATGAGGAAGCTAAAAGGAATGATCCTGTTCCATTGCGCCCTCAAAGTTCAAACCCCCATGCAATGTTAAAAACCTAGTTTACTCTAACATATGGCATTCACAATAATACATCTGGGATGAAAATATTTGATCTCAAGAGACAGGTATATGATGAATTTCAAGAACAGTCATATTCGTTTTGGAGACTGTCATACACCAGAAGTGAGAAAAAGTGGGAAAGATTAACTGTTGGGCTAAGAAGGTCCGAGCCTCACAGTCCCCTAAATTTCACAGCAGCTCTTAAAAAATCAAGCAGATATATACAGTTAGGACTTCAAAAGAGATTTGAACTATGGTTGCCATTGGCATTTAGACCTCCTGTGCTAATGAGGCCCCTTTATCCTTACCAGGCTACAAATCTTAATGATGATTCAAAAGCCTGTAGGTATGAAAGGTGGCAGACTTTCAAAGGATTTTACTACAGGTTTGGAGCTCCATTTCAGAGTCATGCCGCAACCACTGATTTAAGAGAAACTACTAGGAAAGTTAATGCTAGAGGACTAGCATTGGGCTAAGTAGGGGGCAGATGATGGGCCCAAAATGTGCTCATAGTTGTTTAAACTCTTTTGAAACCTTTTATGGGGATATCCTGTAGCAAAACACTTTCATGTTCCTACAACCTATTATGTTGTCTTGTCTACATTTATTACCCTGTTGACTCCCTAAATGACTAGTATATCGCATGTAGTTTTTGAATGATGAAATAGATTTAAATATGTGATTAATGAACAGATATTGTGTATGTGGCATGCATCTTTTCTTTCGCATCTGTTACCTTGTGTTTGGCAGGTTGTTGAAGAAAGTATGATCGTTTCAAGCATAGTCGATCTCGGCCTTGCAGTAAAGTCTATTTCTTGCACAACTTCGAGGAAGCTCTAATGAAGAATCTTTGACTGAAACCGTTGGGAAGGATTTTTAATGACAGTCAATTTGGAAAGAGTTGAGCACTAGATTCTCTTTGGATCAGGTTGAACGGATAAATTCATTTATGAAGTATGTTCCTTGATTTTGGGATACACTTTACTTCCACGTCTTTCTTTGTTAGGGGTAGTTAGTTAGTTGTTCTCCTGATTTTAAATAAGTGCTCCTCCTACGTGAGTGAGCGAGAAGAAGATGGTTAGAAGTTAGATAGAAGCATAGTGATAGGGAGATAGCATATATCATGTAAGAGTCAGTATGATAGTAATAAAAAGTAGAATCTGTATGACAAGAGACAGAGTTTGTTGCTAATTTTCATATCAAAAAAGTGATGTATACCATTCTGAGTTTATGAATAAAGTTTGATGAAGTTATGAGTTCAGCACTTGCGTAATTAGTAGATGCTTGCTAAGGGCGCCCACTTAGTAAGTATCTATAGCTAGTTAGTTAGCTGTTCTTTTTCTGTTGATCATCAGTTAGATTTCATCTTTAAAGTTTTCGTACAAACTCAGTCTTGTATTGCTCCTACAGCATCGGGAATCCATCCCTGTGCTTGTTCCTATAGCATAAGGCCAGTTCATAGTTTGAGTCTATGTCGTAGCTGTTATGATTTCTGTTTTGGTTAAATCATGGTTGAGTTAAAAGAACTTTGCATTGCCTCCCTATAGCGTATATAGAATTCTTTCCAAGTATTTATTTCCGTTAAGTTGTGACCGAAACTAGTTCTTAGTGCATATATTGTGTTGCGCCATTCAAAGTATACGTTCCCTAGTTTGACAAGTAAATGAATGTCCATAAAGAGATATTGGTCACCTGCTGGAAAGTCCAATTCCCAGGATAGGTTTTACTATGATTTTCATATCCTTTTGTGGGCACGACCAATAACTACAAGTACAATCAATATAGTGAGAATCTTGAATTAACCCTTTTCTTTGTCTACTCTATGCAATTGTAAACAAAGGAGAAGGTTTATTCTAGGAACTCACTCTGTACTGTTTTCTTGGATAATTTGCTACAGCTGCACCGCTACACCACCTCTCTTCTTCTGATCAAAAGAATTGCACCATGTAATAAGCTTTGATTAGTAAACAAAGACCATTTGTTTTTTTTCTAAAAGAATAGCAATTAAGCTCAAGGAAATGACCAAAATGAAAACAACTCCCAAAATTACAATTGCAACATATAATACTCGTATTGAGATGGATACTAATAGCAAAATCCATTAAAACACTAACAAGCATTTTTTAGATTCAAGAGACACAAGTATAAATGTAAATTAGATTAACTACACAAACTAGTTACCATAGGTTCTTGTACCACAAATCTTCTACCAATGAATTTAACTGCTCTTTTGCACAAATTCAAATTATTTTACCAAGCAATTTTACTTAACTGCTCTACGACAACATTGCAATTTGAATTCTAAAACATATTCGACCGTTTTTAATAACCCTAATATACAATTTTCTAGCTTCCTAAGCATTCAGTCTAGGTTTTCCAATTACAAAATCTCAAATTGTTGTTTGCTTTGTATGTTTGTTCCTTGAATCTGGTCACCAGGTAAAATGTACACAAGGATAATTGTAATTTTTTCTCTCTTAATTACTATGTATTCAAAGACTAATTAACAGTTACCTAATTGATTAGTTATCTAACGATACAAGGATAAATGACAAATATGGAATTGACTACTTTAACATGTCTGGAATGTCACATGGACCTATTAGCTGCCATGCTACATTTTCTGCGACTTTTGAGTGCTTACTCCATCTACATGCAAGTACAAATCACAACCCATAATTAAAATGTCCACAAGGATATTTATAATTATTTCTTTCTTTTTATTATTATGTATTTAAAGACTAATTAATAGCCACCTAATTAATTAGATATCAGATGAAAGAAGAGTAAATGAGAGCTACCAACTCCATAAAAATGCTAAAGTTAACATGTGAATATCAAGGTGTCCAGATTTAATACTCATTGCATTCCCTAGAAGCCCATTTTCCTAAGACGTTTTGTAAATTAGTTCACTTACCCTATAAATGCTTACGTATTTTACATGTCTACCTATGAGAACAGTGACCACGACATCTTATAGAATTTAAATGCTTGCTGGCACAAAATAGGTTTATACTGCATTCTTTTCTCTATCTCTGTGCAAATGAAAATTTGTATTCTGCTATGGTAAATTCTCTAGTGCATTAGGTACTTTAAAGCGCAATTTTTTGGATGTTGCTCTTGTTCTAGTTTTGATTCTTTTTGGGCATTATAACTCCCTAATGTTGTATTAGTTTCCCATTTTTTCTTCTACATATGCATGAATATATATACAACTAATCATATATAATAGTTTTTCTTTCACGAGTTTTGTCAAACAGTTCTCCTATTTTTTGTATGCTCCGTTTGTTTGCATTTATGCCTACAAGGACTATAACCATGACTTTTAACAAAATCCCTCTATCCTTTATGCTTTGATGACAACGGAAAAGCTCAAAGTAACACATTGTCGACTCATTGCTCATAAGCTCTCATTATCGCACATGTTGGCATAATTTTTGTGCCAAAGTACTCTTTATGGGACCGCTTTGCAGTAAACCAAAATATCCAAACTTTATAGGGCTCACATGCATGAAGTAAAATAGACAAGAGGGTTTCTACATAATTCCTATCAAATGCAAATATTTTTTCTTCTACAAATGCATCAATATAAAAACAACTAATCATATATAATAGTTTTTCTTTCACGAGTTTTGTCAAACAGCTCACCTGTTTTCTGTATGCTCCCATTATTTGCATTTATGCCTACAAGGACAATAACCATGACTTTTAACAAAATCCCTATATCCTTTATCCTTTAATGACAACAAAAAATCTCAAAGCAACACATTGTCGACTCATTGTTCCAAAGCTCTCACTATCGCTCACGCTGACATAATTTTGGTTCCAAAGCCCTCTTTATGGGACTACTTTGCAGTAATCAAAAAATATTCAAACTTTACAGGGCTCACATGCATGAAGTAAAATGGACAAGAGGGTTTCTACATAATTCCTATCAAACGCAGATGAAACCTTTGCATTTCAACAAGAAATTAGAATAGATAATACTAAAAGTAGTTTAAAATATGAATTTATTGTCAAAGTATAAGAATTCCTTAAAGCACTATGAAACCCTACTTGCATTTCTCGTATCAAATAGATGAAAACAACCTAAAGTTACCTCTTGTGACCTCAAGCAATTCATCTCTCGTTGTCCAGTGTATAACTCTGCAACTACAAAATCCCCTGCTCAGCCACACAATAGAGCACTATGAAATTATCACCTCAAGTAACTCATTTCTAGGTCTGGACTCTGCAACTATAACATCTCCTGCTCAGTTGCTACAAGCTCTTCCTCAGAACACACACTTACATAACACAAAAAAAACAATCGCAAAGTAATAGAGATGCATAACAAGTGGCTTAACTC
This sequence comes from Sequoia sempervirens, assembly GCA_007258455.2. Lineage (NCBI taxonomy): Eukaryota > Viridiplantae > Streptophyta > Pinopsida > Cupressales > Cupressaceae > Sequoia > Sequoia sempervirens. Next base: position 166,385 of record VDFB02081350.1, read on the forward strand.
TATATTAAATGACCAAAGTACCCTAGCCATGCATGGCCACAAAGCCATTCCAGTGCCTTCATCTCGAGCCAGATTCCATTTAATGCATTTGATTTGTATTCATGCATTACGTACGTCTATCCGCCAGTTTTGTAAACTATGCCCTTGCTTAAATTTATTTAATCAATTTATGCGCTCGCATTTTCCTGATATTTTAATGCATTTAATCTGCATTCATGGATTACGTACCTCTAGCCACCAACTTCTAAACTATACCTTTGCTTAAATTTATTTACTCAATTTATGTGTTCACATTTTCTCGAATTTTTAAAATGATAATGATTTATAAAGCTACTCGGACGAATAGAAAAATAGATAAATGCTAATTTTCCAATATATAAAATAGGTCTCCAAATTAAAACTATACAAAAAAATAAGTAATATGTTAAATGGCAAAATGTGATTGGTCGATGCTGCCAGTTAAAAGCATTTTGGGCGAATGCATAAGTATTCCTGCCTGCCGGCAGGAACTAATAATAATTTCTTTCAAACAATCTTGTTTGCATTATGTTTTTATGATGAAATTTCTAGCAATGTATCTTTCTTACAAAACTTGAATTTAATAAGCTACCCTTATTTTGCATATGACATTTTTTTTTTTGCAACTGTTTTTTGAAAAGGTTAGAATATTATCTATAAAGAATTGAGTGAATAATTACTATTTGAGGATGCCTAAGAGAAAAGCAGGGTTCAAAACCCATGAAGTGAAACATAAGTAGATGCCAGGTTGCTTTTACAATTTCATTGGTGGACTTGGCCCTGATGTCATTAACATTTATTGTATTGAGAACGATATAGGGGAGAGGGAACCATAGTGGGTCACCCTAACTTCCCCCCTCCACCTCACGTGTCACATCATTCAATTTTATTTTATTTTTGAATTTTCCATGTAGATGGTGATGTAGATAGCTTAAATATTTCGTTTTAACACGCCGAACATCGATTTTCCATGTAGACGACACGTTTCTTTGGTGGGGTCAAATTTTCAGCCATTTTTTACTGCCGACCGAACACACCATACATCGGTGGCAGGAAATGGCATTGTGAGTTGTGCTCATGATACTGTGTGGCATTTGAGCAACTTGCCACTTTTTAATCACACACTTCTGCATTAAAGAGAAGTCTAGTAGCATTTAAGATGAAGTTTAGACTCATTAACTCCTACTCCTTCCTTGTTTTGTTGGTTATCGTGCCTTGGCTTTTCACAGCTATGGAGCATTCAATGTTCCCATCCTTCACACTCAAAAAACCCTTTGACACCATTACCAATATACTCTCCACATTTGCTCATTGCAAATGGCACCCATACTGGTTCACCTTGGCATTGGCTTCACTTGTTTTTCCTTCGAACATGGTAAGAATTTCTTATCCTGCTAAGGCAATGTCCTCTTTGGCTTAAAAAAAAGAGGATTTATTTGTTTTTTTTGGGTTTGCAAAGCTTTCTGTGCTTGACTTTTTTGGTTTTCCATACCAATTCTAGTATTTCCCATCAATGATTAAATTTCTTGCAGCTTAATCGTTTTGAGGTTCACGAAAGGCTTTCCTTTTCTTTGTTTTTGATGTTGGGTATAACAATATCCACCTCTTGGACAAATTTGCAATTTAATGCATTGAATAAGCTTAATCATTCTGAGGTCAATGGGTTAAAATAGTGAGTGGATATTGTTATACCCACCATCTAGAATCTGGACTTTCATGCTTTGAGTGTACGCATGGCTATCGATGATTAAATTTCTTGCAACTTAATCGTTTTGAGGACAATGGGTTTAAGTAGTGAGTGATGTGAGTGTTTCAAATATTTCCAAGTGCATATACAATATTCTCCCATTGATAAGCCTCTACGGAGCGTTCCAATGCACTTTGGTTAATGGGTTGTTTTTGATTAAATTAGATTACTTTTGATTTTTTTATCCTGTCACTCCAATGCGCTTTGGTGACATATATTAAAGTAGTGAGTGATGTGAGTGTTTAAAATCTATCCAAGTGCATATACAATAGCCTCTATGGAGTAGTCGTTGAGTGTTCCAAAGATACTTTAAAAAAAAATCATTATGAGCCCATGACACTCGCAACCTAGGTTAGTATTAAAGCTAAGTTGGGTAGTTTTGTGTCATGGCTCTTCTGATATGGGCTGTTTTAGTCACATGTGCAAGTGTGAATGGTTTGTGTCATGGCTTTTCTGCTATAGGAAATTTTTCCATTTTTCTTTGAGGAGACCGAAGAGATCTGTCCCAAAAATAAATAGAAAAATGAGCAAAATAAGGTCACTGGATGGCCTTATTGTTAGTGGAGAATGAAGGTGACAGATACCGTAGGAAAGATGTGCACTTTAAAGCATTTCTAAGTTACAAACAACAAAAGTAGAGAAGCATGCACTAGTCTAGCAATAAAAGGCAAACACAAATCAACAAAAAACCTGAATGTGTAGTTGTGAAAATGGGAACAATTGAATGCCTTTCATCTTATTTCATTTCATGTTTTCTTTGGCTCTTTTTTTATACCTCCTTTCTCATTTCATTTCCCAATGCATGACATTTTGGGCTGCTTTCCCCTAAAATCCTCATTCTCCAAGTTTTTCTTAAGTAATGTACACAGTTGCTAAAATAGGAAATCATCTCAAGTTTCAAGATTTTAGTAATCTTGGTGTGAATGCTTCTTCTAACCATATTTATTTTTGTGTGAGTTGTAAATCAAGTTTAAATAGGTAAGATAAATGCAAATATATATTTGTGATCTAGGTTACTTAAATCTATCAGTATATGAAGTTATCATTGGTCTTGTTTTTATTTTACCAACTTTATATTCCAGATTAGGGGTATTATGGGAATGAAAGATCTAGGGTTTATAGTTATTCATAAATCTAAGCCCTAAATTTAGTGTCAATTTGTCCATAAAATTCGACAAGGTTTCATTAATTGATTGAAGTAGCATATTTAACAAAGGGTTATTACAAATTTCTTGCTTGGTTAAATGGATGCCCCTATCCAGCCCCTAGAAATATCCACAAATCAAAGCTACTGCATTAAAATATTTAAGTTGTCTTAAGGCCGATAATATATATTCAAATCTGTCCAAAAATCATTTTGTATCAAATATAAGCAGGGACATTTCAGACCCTGCAAAAACTCTACCAAAAATATACATAATATATATAAAAAACAAATAGAAATTAATACATTTTGATAACAAGTAAATATATTTTGGATATAAATTTGTCAAAATTCAAAATATTATGTTAATCTCCAGCACTAGCACACCAAATTAATCCCTTAAAGTCAAACTTTTGTATGTGTTGACACTATGCCATAGGCATTATTCTTATGCCACCATAACAAACCATATCAATAAAACAAAGTAGGAATTTTGAAATGCTTGAACAAAATGAAGCCACCGAGGTAGAGTAGCTTGTGACCAGAAATTTGAATGCTTTGTGTTGTCGTTGGAAGCATGGAGATATGTCAGAGAGCAACATAAAATTATTTTAGGGTACATTCCCACAGGTTTTTAGGGGTTCTAGGATCCAGTGATCCACAGACTACAAAGCTTGGCCCTAGATGTAGCAAAATAGTACTTACTATACACCTATAAAAATATTTATCTTTTCAATGAGAATCACCTAGTCATCTACAATGTATTTCTCTTCCATTCTACTATGTCCGATTATGTACCAGAAGGGTTATTTAATTTGTAATGACAAAGGTTTCCTTTGGAATCAAATTTTGGTATGACCTTTTGTTCAAATTCTACTTATAGCTTGTAGTACGCATCCTTAGGAATTTTGGCTTACCTGCCTTTGATTTTTCCTTTCTGAGTGACCATCTCTTGATTGCCCCATTTTCATCATTGTTGAACAATGAACACTAATGATAGCTTTCCCCTTTGAAAGTGTTGGTTCTTTGGATCAAAAATCTATTCTTTATGCTCACAGAGTTGTGTCTTGTGTCATTTCTTAGCATCAAAACATGATTCCCTGCACTAATAGAGTTCATTTTGGTATCATTCTTACAGTCACTAGAGACCCATCCTTCTTCCTGTAATTTTGCAGACTTCATCATGTTCACTAAACACCCAAGTAAAACACACTTTGAATATTTTTCTAAATTGATCCTTTGCCTATACATGTTTTCTAGTTAATTTGGAGTTGGCCAATGTTCATAGCTATCTTGATATTATTTCAATGATGCTTGGTCTGTTTTTTTTCCTATCTTTTGCTCATTGTAGATGGCACCCATACTGGTTCACCTGCTGATAAGACACCATACATTTGCTGGCTTTGTTTGCTTTTCCTTCAAACCTGGTAAGGATTCCTTATCTTGCTAAGGCAATGACCTTTCTAGCTCAAAAACAAAGAGGATTTATTTGGTTTTGTTGTGTTTGTAAAGCTTTATGTGCTCGTACATTTAATATTTTCTAGTTTTTTGTCTGCTTGTCTTTTGAAGCTTCGGTTTTCAAAAGGGTTTTGGGTTTTCACGTGGGTTTTTGGTTGTTTAATGTTGTCACTTGTGGCTTTGCTCGATTATCCTTTGACCTTGGTAAGGATATCTTATCCTACTAAGGAAGCAAGGGCAACCTTGCAGTCTTTTAACTCATTCTTTTAACCTTTCTCATCGATTCCTTCCTTTTTTCCATTATAGGTTAGTGTTGGAAATCATTCCCTCACTATCTTAATCATATCTTTAGTGCTTGAAAACCCTCACTAACCTATTAAAACCAACTAACCCTGATGACCCCTGATACTGATATTTGGAATTTTATGTTTAATCCTTTTCTTTTCTTTCATTTGGAATCAAAACTAGGATTTAATTCAATTATGTCAGTGTGGTTGTGGAGTTCATAATCGAAGCCCTCAGGAACCTCCATTGTCTTGTCTGGGTCACCATCCTGAATTATGATAAGATGGTATGGTAGAAAAAATGGTCTCCATTTTTCTAGAAAGTCTAGATTCCTAATGGTGGGTATAGCAATATCCACCTCTACTGCGAAATCCATTGAAATTTCAATATTACCTTTGTGTCATCCTTAAATAAAATCCAAAACATGTTGTCCTAGAGAGAAACAAATAAAAAATGTAGTCACATTGGAACAATTTAACAACTTTGAGCTAGGCTATGCTTACTTTCAATTATATCGATCGTTGTTATACTGTTGTCTTCATTAAGAATATTTATATTAGGTTCAATTTATTTATACAACCTATACAATTAAATTTATTTATAGAAATGATCTGAGTTGGGTTGAATTAATAGGAAATTAATCAAATATTTTGAGTGAGAGTTCATATGTCTACATTCAATAAAATAAATTGGCATACTTTTTGTTTGTATTGTGTAGTTTTACTAATAAGTTGGTAGTACTTTGTTTCCATGCATTCGTTTGAATTCTAAAATTATTTGACAGATAAAAAAATTATAGATTTTCATATATAAAATTAATGAATTTTAATTAAGAATAAAGAGGGTTTTGAAATTTCAACCTAGGAAATATACATCAATGATGCTTAAAAGACAATGAATGAATACACAACAGCATGGAATAATCAACCTAGGAGTTGAAAATACACAACAACCCATGCACCAACTCCTAAAAGGACAAGAAGACACCTAAGAACAACTGACTCAAGGTGGAAGCCAAATCACTCTGAAAGCTCTAAAATCTACCATTGGTTCCACCCACATAATCAGTGGAGCAATATTGTTCCAAATAGAACTCCCAAATTTGAGAGTTGGGCCTAACTCATGAGAATCCACAAGGTCACTAATAAGGCTCACATCTTTCCTCTTGTCCGTTTTAGATAGGTAACACTAAATCCAGTCCCTGTTTATATAAATATGATCTCCACTATCTATCTCAGAGTCTTGCTCAACAGTACCTTGGGGTGCAAGGGTGCCAACCGAAGAAGGGACACTCGCACCAATTTCCATCACTGCCTTGCTTTAGCCTAAATATGACTAGGCATCCTAAGATATTTTTTCTTTCTAAGTATAAACCCTAACCCTTTTGGATTCCCCCTTTTACACCCAAATTTGAACACTTCTCTGAGGAGTGCCTATGCCTTTGCTATTTGGCCCATTCAGGTTGTACAAAATTCATAACTTAATAAATGATTCATCAGGTCCACTCTGGTTATACAAAATTCATAACTTGACAAATAATAATAAGTTATTTATGTGAAGATTTATTCTTGCATTTCATTAATATTTCAAACTATAATGTTTATATTTTAGAATTTTTTTAAGCTAGATATGTAACAACATTAACAAAACAATATTTTAGAAGATCTCTTTTTTAGCATCTCCATTTATTTTTACCTAGGACTTACCCTAGCCTCTTTCAAAGTCTTTTATGTTACTGCATTCATATAAAAGTAGGAAGACGTTTGAACCCCATACATCATCATTTGTTAATCAACTTGAAGATTTTTCCTTTGTCTTTACTTTAAAACATTATGCAAAGTTCTTATGCTTAAGTTTGTTGAAACTTACCAGACACTCCAAAACAACCCTTAGATTTTTCATTTGCATGAGTGAAAATTTAATAGTAGAAGCTAACACCATCAACAGTAGGACAAACAATCTCTTCTCAAAACCATGAAGATGAGAATAGGTCCACCAATGCTATTACAAACATTCTCTTCTTAACACTCTAAAGATGAGAAAAGGTCTGATTTCTTAGTTATTTTATCAATAATTTTGGCACACAAAGTATAATTTCTTAGTTCCAACTTGTTCTACAAATTATAAAATAGAGTATTTGCAAGATTGATAACAAAAAAAGTTAAATTATGTTAAAACACATAGTTGGTACATTGTTTGTTTTCAAATGATTTAAACCATATTTTGTTTTCAAATGAAAGAAGAGTTTGTTTGATAGTAGGATTTCTAGATGACATTACATATTTTCAGGAAGATAGTAGTAGGTATAGATTGGATTATAGATTACCATAAGGTTTAAAAATGTAAACAAATCCAAAAAAAATGTAGTAGATTGGACAATATAATAATAGGACTTTTAATCGCACACTTCCGCATTAAAGAGAAGTCCAGACACATTTAAGATGAAGTTCAGACTCATTAACTCCCACTCCTTCCTTGTTTTGCTAGTTATTGTGCCTTAGCTTTTTGCAGCTATGGAGCATTCAATGCTCTCCTCCTTCACACTTAACAAACCCTTTGACACCATTAAGCGGTTTTAAAGAAGGCTTAGCTTCAATAACTGTCATGTGGCATTCGAGCAACTTGCCACCTTTTAATCGTACATTCTGCATTAAAGAGAAGTCCAGTCACATTTAAGATGAAGTTCAGACTCATTAACTCCTACTCCTTCCTTGTTTTGCTGGTTATCGTGCCTTGTCTTTTTGCAACTATGCTTTCCTCCTTCACAGTCAACAAACCATTTGACACAATTAAGAGGTTTTAAAGAAGGCTTATAAACATCTAAACATTGCATGTCACAAATGCCTCCTATACAAATTTTAAAAAATGGACTTCAAAACATTTGATATAGAAGCAATACTACAAAACTCATATGCAACTATAGGCTTTGGTAGTGGCAGAGACAATTCCTAAATAGTGTCAAAAGATTTATACCATATTTTCTTTATACTAAGGAATCATTCAATAGTCATTTTCCATAGACATGACAACCCACTTAGATATCTTCACTGGAGCCATAAGTCATTGTCCTCAAAACGGGAATTGTGAGGCTACTTTTTACTTAAAAACACCAGTTTTAACATTTAAAATGTGCATGGAGAGCCTTTAGCCACGTTTCACAACTATTGATCTTCATTCCTAAACCAACAATATAAAATACATTTAAAGATAGTAAAATATGTCATACCTCAACTAAATCCCAATCTATCTTGAGATTAAGGGCTCTATCTTAAACATTTTATTCATATTCATTGATTTAATTTTATAAAACATAATACATATTTTTAAAATAAATAAGTCACACAATTTGACATATTCTTACATATCTGGATTGTCGCTTCAAACTTCCTCTTTTTAGATACTAAAATGTCCCTACATTGAAGATAGAGTAAGCTTCATAGAATATCTACCATCTCTATGATGGGAAAAACCCAACTCAAATCTATCCCCTTAAAAGCACAGGCTATCTCTTCTATACTTTACATCCAAGTAGCCTCATACATTTTCCAACACTAATCTATAATAGAAAAAAGGAAGGAATTGATGAGAAAGGTACCCATATTGGCTTCTCAAAACTAAAATAAGAAAGAGCAAGCCAAGAGTGCAAGCATTGTAGTAATAAACCTGAGCTATACAGTGGCATGCAACTTGAGTTAAAATATTACGAGGTTTACCTTGCTTCAAAGACATCAACTGGAAAACCAAGAGTGTCACCTCATGTCTATTAATTGTTATTTTTTGGTTTGCAATGGTTTTCTTCCATCATTTGCTATATGTGGTCATTAATGGAAGGTTGTTTTGTTTCTTTGTGGTGGAATGTCTAGTTCAGTGCTTAAGTTGTTGGTTTCTTTAACTTTGTACTGCAAAGATTCAAAAGATTCCAAATGGAAAAATTGGTGTTCAATGGTGTTTGTTGTAACACTTTTTCTACTTTATGAGTAGTGTTTATCAACATAGCTTATTGGTCATTTTTTGTGTTTTCTAACACATTTATTTCTTTTGGAAATTGCAAAATCCTGTTTGAGTATCACTGTGACTCTTTAATTTAAGTTTATGGTTTCTAATTGTAGAAAATGTAATGACCAATGTTTTAATGTGATACAAATTATTTTTGCAAGTGCATTTTAAGTTTATAATTGATATCATATTGAATACCTTTTAAAGCATGTTTACTTGACTCCTCCAATTGGTGTACCACGTTATTCGAAATAAATAAAATTTTCATCTGCTTCTTCGGGTTACTGTTTATCCATGAGTATTCAATTATTTTATATTCAATGATGTGGAACCCTAAATATTTTCTTATGTTTTATAGACGGACAAAAAAAATATATGTATATATATATATATATACATACATACATACACAGACAAAACAAATATGTATATATGTATATGTATATGTATATGTATGTATGTATGTATGTATGTATGTATGTATGTATATGTATATGTATGTGTATGTGTAAACACATGAAACCAAAAGATCATTTCCTAAGAAGGATAGTTTATCCTTACCAGGGTTGAAGGATAAACGAGTGAAGCCATTGGAAACAATAAACATATAACAATAACCTTGTTTCAATACCAAAGCCACATGACTACAACTAGACAAAAAATGAAAAGAACCTTCCATTTATGAGCTTATTAAACTCTCTGCATATGCATTTGCATATATATATATATGTATATGTATATATGTATGTATATGCATATGCATCTGCATATGTATGCTTATATATGCATGTGTATGTATGTATATATATGTTTATATCTACATATGTATGTTTATATCTACATGTGTATGTTTATATATGCATGTGTATGTATATATATGTATGTTTATATTTGCAAATGTTTGTTTATATATGCATGTGTATGTATATATTACATTATTAATGTATATATATGTATATGCATATGCCATATATATATCTGTTATTTATGCCATCTGCAACTACCAAACACAAAGAGCGTAGTTGATAATTTTTTCAAAGGGTTTGTTAAGTGTGAAGGAGGAGAGAATTGAATGCTCCATAGCTATGAAAAACCAAGGCACAATAACGAAAAAAACAAGGAAGGAGTAGGAGTTAATGACTCTGAACTTCTCTTTAATGTGGGAGGGTGTGATTAAAAGGTGGCAAGTTGCTAGGATCCCACACGACATCATGAGAACAACTCACAATGCCATTTCCCACCATTGATGTATGGTGTGTATTGTCTTTGGTTGGCAGTAAAAAATGGCCAAAAATTCAATCCTGCCATAGAAATGTGTCGTCCACATGGAAAATTGATGTCCAATGTGTTAAAATGAAATATTTATGTTTTCCACCTCATTGCACGCATGTTTGAGTATAAATGCATATGATTGAAATGAAGACATGCCATCTATAACAGTGATGAATGTGAAGCCCATGTTGACCCTGACAGTTAGGTTGCACCACATTAAGACATAATAAAAATACATGGACAACTAATTTAGAATTTCCATAAACAAGGAATAAGCCAACTAGAGACCTTCATTTATTTTCACATATTCCACATAACATTGAGTTTTTTTATCACCTTTAAGGAAGTTGCAATTTTTTCCTACAAAACCATGATGTATTAAAATTTCTGTGTATAGACCATGTCAGTTGTATTATGTTTTGAAAATCCTTGTAAATAATTTTTGTATGCGCCCTAATAAAAAATGCAAAAAAATGCCTTCCTAGCTACAATTTGAAACTTGTTTGTGTAGAATGATTGGTTGCTACCAATCTCATTCAAACCATATTGGAAAGATTATTGGATTCGAAGTGGCAGAGGTTTTTTTTTCCTAGCTACTTGACAACTTACTCCCAATTGTGTTCTCTTCCCTTGTTGGTGGACTTAGAGTGTTGTTCAAATGGGATGGCCTTAGGCCTAGATTTTGTGTACTGCTCATAATGGATGGGGTTACAATTGGAAATTGAGTATTGGTCACAATGGGTGGGGTTGGACTTAAAGAAAATTGAGTGGTGGTCACAACTATATGATAGTTAGGGATGTGAATGTTGACCATCTCCCTAAACAAGGCATAAGTTTTGGGAAAAGGGTTTAAGGGGTTGCTTAAACACCTTTGTCTCTGTAGATCCAATCTTGCCATTTCAAGTGCTTCTTCCTTTTTATCCTGCTCCTTTTGAATCCTATATTCCTCCCTTTTGAGCTCTTTTTCCTTTTTCTACTATTCCCTTGCTTTTCGTGCACTCTCTCTATCTAGTTTGCATTAATCCTTCCACTCCCTTGCATCAACACGTGTTGCCTTTCTTTCCTAAATCTTCTCCCTCTTTCACAATTTCAACTCCTAAATTTACTTATTCCTTTTCTCTTGTTCCATTAACAAGTTCATGTATTCATCTATTGTTAATAATTGGGATTATCAGCTCAATCAAATTCCTCTATCCTCTGTTGTCCCGGGTTTTTCCTTCACAATGTGAATTGGTAGTTTGAGAAATTTGTTGATACATGAATCTACTTGGGAAATGAAGGATTGGTTGGAATCTCCATGAATGTTGTGTTCAACCTCGATATCCTTACTCAAATCTACAATATCTTGGGGATCACCTTCTCCACACTCGGCATAGTAATGTACCATTTCATCTACATTCAATGTGGGTGGTGGAGAGGGGAATGAGAATGTTCTACCTTGTTCCTGTGGATGCAAGTCATATCCTAAATTCATGGCTCCCTCCACTAATCATGATGGCTGGCTTGGGGGAGAGGGAAGGCTAAGTCCATCCATGTTAGTCTCTTGTTGACTTTTAGCCATGTCATCAACTAGTTTACCCCCCACTGTAGGTTCACATGAATCATGTAAAGTTATTTCCTCTCCCACTATTTCTACTATTGTAGGATTTAAATTAGCATTGGTAAGCCCTAACAACAATGTGTTGGTAACTTCCACATTTGACACATTGACACTGGAAAGACTAAGGATGTTCTGCACTACAGAAGCATCATCATACACATTGAACTAAAAATTTTCACTGGGGTGCATGTCCTCCATTAGAGCATTTGGATTGAGGGGCCATATACCTATCCTTTTAAAACCAACAGTGATGTTTGAAACTATTAGGGATTTTTGAAAAGACTTGCTGCCCAATTCTACTAATTCTACTCTTTTTATTTCTATGTTAGGATATCTGGCCAGCCACACTACTCTTTCTAATTTGAAATATGACTTGAATGCTGAAAAAACACAGACATCCAATGGATGCAATTTGTGTGATTTGTGTGCTATTAGTGTGAGAGAATCAATCCCCAAAGACCTGGCTTCTTAGATGGTTGTCATGGATATGTGGTTGCCATGGCCATCAAATATGAGCAAGTACCTATTTGTTGGTGATACTCCACCCAGAACTAATCTTGCAAAATGATGTAGCCAATTCTTAAACAACTCTTTCATCATCCAAGTGTGGGGTCTGGGCAGCCATGCACACATCTAGTTCACAACTACCACTGTAGTTTTTTAGCTACTTTTTACCTTTGAAAAGATAGAAGCAAAGTATGCTCTGTCTGATAACAATAACACAACATAAAAAAATTATCTATTGTCTGCTCTTTGGAATAATGTATGAGACACTTCTGCTGCCTCTTTTGGAAAAAACTTGCATGGCTCCATTTCTCTCAACCTGAATTTTGGTTTCGTCACAATTCCAAATTGTATGTGGTCTGTATGGGTTGGCTTGATATGCTTTGGACAATGTGACATAGAATGAGACAACTACAATAGGCCTAAGGTTTAGAAATTTGTCTTTATCTAGTCCTTTAGCTATCCTCAATGCCAATTTAGGATGACGCCTTGTCAACCCAGTCCACTAGGACTTCCCGGGCAACCCATCCTTAAAATGGTTTGGTCGTGTTTGGCATATTTATGTGATTTCAGCTTTGAGATTAATAATCTCCAGCCCATGGCCCACTATTTCCATTTCTTTACACCATTCCACAATCAAACCATCTTCAGCTACTATTAATACTGTGGGAGGACCTTTTTTGATGATGTTGTTAAACCACCTAACTAGTTGTTGAGTGTTGTCATAGGGATTCCCCACTTTTTGGCTGCACTCCTTGTCAAAATTCCATTATCCTTCACATATTTCAATGTTGAATCCATATCCTCTTTCATCCACTCCCATTGAATTGAAACTTTCTTTCTTCTAGTAGCTGCATTTACTTGAATAACTAGAATAGCTGGTTGAGGAATGCTCTCATTCGCAACTTGATTTTCTTCATCCGATGGGAAATAAACTCCTCTTTTTTTTTGAGGCATGGTTGTCTTTAGTCTCTTGCTACCGCAATGGGTCCACTTTCGAGATTTTTTTGTCATTTGCACATGTCAACAAACACCTTTGGACATCATTTTTGTAATTTGGAATCTTTTGAATCTCTTCAGTACAAAGTTAAAGAAACAAAGAGCCTAAACCATTGAACTAGACATACCACTTGCCTATGTTGATTAGTAGAGAGGCTTGTAGGCTGGTGTAGCCTAACTATCAAGAACTACTTGGGCTTGTATGTGACAGGTAGAACAAATATGAATACTCATGCATGTGTGTAGTAAGGTTGATAGTTTAAAATCTGTAAAGCAAGATAAAAACACAGAACAACAATCAACTATACTAATATCAATCACAAACACTACAACATGTGGCATTCCAATTTCCTCATCTTTGTAATTGTAGTTTGTAATTTGAATTTGTAAGTTCAGTTGGCGAGTTCACAATGATGATTTGAATAGAAGATGTGTGATGTTATATGTTTTTTTTTATTGTTTCACATTCTGATTTATGATGTTCTATGTTTGATTTGATAGTTTCACATTCTCATTTATGATGTTATATGCTTTTTTCTATTGTTCTATGTTTGATTTGATGTCAGCATGATTTTAGCATGCAACCAATGAATAATGTTACTAGAATCAAGAGAAAAAAAATAATAATATCATATTGTTTATGTATATGTTTATAGATTATTAAATAGTAAAAGCAAGCATATATTAAATGGAAAAATTAGGGGCCCACTGTCCAAAATAATAATTTATCATATACTTAAGCAAGAATATTCATCAAAATTGGTGGGATCTCCACCAAGTTCTTATTTCAGTTCAAATCCAGAACATTGAATTATTCAACCCAGTACAGATTCAACCTTTCCTATATAGAAGGAAATTTAAAAAAGAGATAACATAGTTTAGAAATTTGAAGACTTTTACGCTGATAATGATTGCTTAGCCTCAGGGGTTATGGTAGTTTTTATTTTGAAAACTTTTAAACTAAAAAAGAGTTGTACCACTTGCAAGACATTGTAATCAAAATTAGAAACATAATTTATAATCAATGAAAAGTTGTCTACTTGAAATGCTTTCATGTTAATATCTTCTTTCATATCATTTGATTTCTAATTCTTCTTGAAGATGTGAATTTTCATATGTATTTTTTATTTCACTAATTTCTAAATTTCTTTCATATCATTTGAGCATATTGTGTAAGATCTACATATAAAGGGCAAGTGAATACTAAGGTACAGTCTTGCTTTAATTTAGGCACAACTTTGATACTTATAAGCATCATCAAACCAAAATTTAAAAACCACGTAGTTGGAGGATACAAAGCCAAATTTACTAAATGAATGATCAAAGCTAAAAAATTATCTAAGAATAACTCTAAATTCGATAATATTTAAAAATAATCATGACTAGAAATAGAAATCAGTGCCATCAAATAAACTTTCTTAAAGTTCATAGTGAATTTTTCATGTGCATAGTTGAATTAAATGATGTTGAAGAATAATTCAGAACTAAACAATATTTAAGTATAATTATTATTACAAATAGAAATAAATACCTTCCAATAAACTGAATTTTTTATATCTTTCTCTAAAATATTTAATGAATAAAAAACCCAAATGATTTTCAAGAATGGCTTTGAACTAAACAATATTTAAGAAGAATAGGAATGAGCACTATCAAATAAAATTCCTTAAAACTCAAACGGTGAAGTTTCCATGTCTGTGTAGAAAATAATTGACAGAATGAGTGGTGAAGGTTTTGTAGAATTGTTTACTTTAAATCTACTATCAAATGGTATAGGAAACACTGGCAGAGAAAATATATGTGCTTTAAACTGTTGTTGGTGTGGAATTAATGGAGAGTGGATTGATTTTAGTTTGAGTTGTTTGTGCTAGATTTTAAGAAATTGTTGTCCTCTTGTTTTGACAACTAGTTTGGTGAGCCTTACACTATTATCTGTGACTTTTTTGTAGGTATTAAGGTAAAGTGACTAGTAGATGGGCATTTATCACTGTTTTGAGTGCACTTGGGCACTATTACATTTTATTTGAGACTCCAACTTTTTATTATATGCATATTTTTTGGATGGATCTCCAACAAAAAAATATTTAAAACGGTTTTTATAATTCAACTTGCAACATAAATTAGGTTGATGGATGGATACTTACTTATTAATATAAATGCTTTAATGTGACATTTTGGGTTCTATTGCATCCACTTGTGTACAAGTTTAAAATAATATAAATTGCATTTGTGTTTTAAAATCCTTGTTAATCATTTGTGTATGCAACCTAATATTAATAAAAAAAAATACTAAAAAGTAAACAAATGTGATGGGAACATTGATTGGTCCCCATATTTCCTAATTTTGGAAGAAAAAAAATATATGTAAAAGATCTCTTGTTAAAAAGTAATGGTCCTTGTTTGGTCAACTCCTATACCTAGTATAGGAGCCCGACCAACTATGGGTCCCTCTCTTCTACCCAGTCACATATTTTTAAGAGAAATCCAAGGTATTCTTATGTACAAGGTAGATCTTATGTAGTGAAACTTCTACATTGTTCAATACTAGTATTCATATTTCCACAGGCTTTATAATGAAATTATGAAGCAATGAGCATTGGATTATTAATCAAATGTTGGTTAAAATGATGAGTATATTGTTGGTTAAGACATCACTAATCAAGTACCCAAAAACTATATTATTATCCTTAATATGAATACAATAATGTAATATAACATTGTTTATCTATTCTAATAATCCTCCTATTTACATCTTTTATCTTGCTTCAAATTTTAAATTAGCAAGAGATATCATGAAAATACTTGCATGTTGCTCTTAAGTGAAATAAAATTGGAGTTGAATATTCTATTGTTGTACATGCTTGTAGATGTAGTGACACTAAACCTCAATATGTTTAGTGCATTCATGAAAAAATAGATTTTGAACATTCTTCAACACTTTTTGATTATTTCAGACAACCATATTGCTTCATGCATAGCTCCACTTGTGGTGCAATATTCTTTTTTTGTGGAAGAGCCAACAATAGTGTCTTTCTTTTTACTATCCCATAAAAGTAGAGCAGATCTAAAATAGAAAACAATGCCAAAAGTAGTCTTCCTATCATTTAGATCTATGTTATTGGGTTCTTTGGGTTAGGCTCCCATGCCCACTCTAGGAGCGTTTGGGTCCTGGAGTGGCTTGGGAGTGCCTAGGTAGCCTTGAGTTCCCTGTGACTTCCCTTCTAGCGAATCCACAGGGAACCCATGGCTGCGTGTGTGCTCCCAAATGACCCTATTGGTGTTGGGCACCAAAATTGAACATTATTTGATTCAAATGAGATATCTTTTATTGTTCTTCACTGCCACATTATGAGGATATGATCTATATTATTAGAGATGTATCAACTAGGTATAAACCCCTTAGGTATGAGAAACTTCATACAACTTAGAGTGAGAAACATAAAGCACACCCAGAGCAATGGACTACACCATTGAAAAGAGTGTGTCCTATGGATGGGTCTACCATTGTGATGGATGGATGGATGAACACTAGAAAACCAGTTGGTGCATGCTTACTTTGTGTTGAAAATTAGAAGATGTATGCTTTGCTCTGCACTATGTTTCTATCAATAGCTCCATCATAATTTATGCACCAATATAAAGGTTATTGTATTTAATATGATGATTGATGTGAAATGAAAGAAATTAAGTTCAACATAATGAGATGAGGTAATTTTTGAAGGTTCATTAAAATGAACAAATGATGCACCTACTTTCTTTCAATTTCATTAAAAAATGTGACATATAGAAGGTAGATATGAAAACAAAAAAACTGTGTATCAAAATGCAGATTTGGAAATGACAAAAAGAAGTGTACCTTTCACCTAAGGTTCCTTTTTAGTCCTCACTAAGGACTAATTCACCCTATGGAAAATGGGCCTCTGATAGTGCTTCAAAAAATCCATTTTTGGATTCTATATTTTAGTGTTTGAACTTCTAGATCCTAGTCGGATACTATTGGAAAGCATGAAATAAAATGTATTGCTCAGTTTCCATGATTTTGCAAGAAAGGTGACAACTTTGACAACTTTTCAACTTTCTTTAATCTTGCTCTTCAATTGACCTTCTATCTAATTCTACAAATTACACATCAAAGAGAAAGAAAAGTGTTGTTTTGTTAGGGAATGGGGGCTTTCCTTGGTCAAACCCTGTTTTGGTATTTAAACCATAATGAGAAAATGAAATGCATGAAGAAATGATGAATGAACAACAATGTGCAATGACTCACCAAACCTTGTTTGAAATGAAAATATGAAATTAGCATGAAGTGGTCTCAATTGATGTGGATCTTGATCATGAAACTTGATATGAGATAATTCATTTGAACATTTGAATTGATCTTGAACACTACATCAACACGTAAGCTCAAACAACTTGCATGATCTTTGACATGATAATGGATCTTTCATTGCTACAATAATCTTCTATGAATCTTCCCTTGAAAGCCTTGAGAATGCTAGTGAATGCTAACTTGAATTCTTGTAAACTTGAATATTCTTGCTAGGTCTTGAATAAAACTTGCTAGGTGAATTGGCCTCTTATTTATATACATCTTAAGATTAATTCCTAAAATCAAAATATCACAAACTAACATTGAATTATAGATTTGAAATCATTAAAATACCACCAAAAATATATTTCAAAGAGGGGTCCTAGGTCTAAGTAAGGACCCATTCACCATAGGGTGAATGGATCCTAGGTCACCTACCTAGGACACACACTTTCCATTGTTAAGTAGTGTGTAATGACATTTATGAATCTTAGGATTTATCTCTTGTAATTTGCATTTAATTTAGGCTTGGATTTGAATTAAGGGCTCCAATTAAACCAATTAACTTCAATTAATTAGTAAAGCCCTAGATTAATGTGAAAGTGTAAAGATATACCTTACAACATCCAAAATAAGGCACAATTAACCCCATTTTATTAAAAAGGGCCCTAAACTTAATGTGAACATGAAAATCACATTACAACATTAATTATTCCAAAACTAGGTGTGGAAAAAGGGATAATTTTTCTGACACTACATTTTTCCTCCACTGTAATGAGAGTATGACCCCATGTCAAACTCACACTAAAATAGGCATTCAAGACACATATGTATGTAACAATGACAAAGATACACAATCGTACAACATCAAAGACAAAAAGGATCAAGCCTAGATTGTTCAATGCGATGTGGAACCATATCTAAGCATTTGGGTTTTGTTTTGTCATGCATGCATACTCTGAGGCAATGGAACCTCAAGCCATCCACTAGGTGAGTTTTCCAATAAAGTGGATTAGTGAGAAAGTCATGCCTGGTCTATAGGATTTCACTGTATAATGAGAAATTCATGCCTATGTGTTCCCTCTAATAACTTCAATAAGGTGCCGCAAGACAAGGCTCTACAAGCAACCAAGGTGTTTTATGCTAGGTGGCCTTGAATTAGTGTTTTGAGCTTCACAAGGTGAAAAAGTTGTATTATGCTAATCACTTTATGAACAATAGCTTTTTGGTCAAGGGGATTTTTCTTTGTACATGTAAGGTCTTCTTAGGGAGCATCGTGTCTACTGTCTCCAAGAGAGGACAAATCGAGAGTAAAAGATCCACAATGCATCACATCACCAGTAAGGGGAAAGCAATACGTTAAGAAATATCATACTCTTAGAGGACATTAAACCCAATGAAACCACTAAGAAAAAGGTGACACAAGAAAAAATAAAATCATACCATGAAAAATAAAAAATGTTGAAAGATATCCTTGATGAATGCCCCCACTTTAAAGCGGTTGCTAACACCATTACTGTGAGCAATTGCTTTAAAGTAGCCAATTTTCCATCCCAAGAACTGAGAGCTTATTTAGAAATCCCTATGCCAAGTGATATGTTTCCAAAATAAAGCTACTTAATGGAAAAGGAAGGAGGGGTTTCCCTAAAAAATACGAGAGGGATCTATGGATCCAAGGTCAATATATCTTTGCTACAATATTGTCATAGAGTTGAAAAACATCATCATTCCCCAAATACTCATAGAACTTGAAGGATGACACAAAGAGAGTGAAAACAAAGAAAAATATTTCGAGTCAACATGGAAGAGATGTAAATGTCTCAACACCTTGCGTCATCCCCAAAAGGAAAACACAAGACAAGTGAAAAAGATAAAATGTCTATGACCTAGAGAAGAATGTAGATACAAATAGAGGAATGCACATAGAGAAAGAGTCATTAAATAGAACATTATGGTGATCATGTCACACACATGCAATCAAATAAAGAAATATGGAAAATAAAGAAAAATACTAGCAAGGAACATGCAAGTCAATCTATAGTAGCTCATTTGCATCATAGTCTCAGTCAATAAATATGAAAGGTGGATAACTAGCCAAAAGGACAATTGTACGTGCCAAATTGTGATAAGCACCAAGTTCAACACTCATATTAGTAGAATTTTCATTTAAGATCATAGAAGAGGAGAACAAATAATTCAACTCATCATGCACTTGATCATCAATCTTTGCAATATCAACATCATCATCTAAATTAATCACAATAGGAGGTTGAATGATAATGTCTCTGGAAGGTTCTTGTTTATGTTGCGAAAAAGGTATAAAATCATCATGAATTTCTTTAGGAAAGTTTGGATTTTGGTTTTCTATGTTGCTCTTTTCTTCTTTTGCCGATAACCTACAAGCAATAACATAACATCTATGCTTACACTCTCTAGCATTTCAATTTAGTTTCAATATGTTGTGAATTTGCGATTGTGTAGGAGTGGGTTAATAAGCCATAGGTTTCTTTTCTTCCCTTAGGAGAGGAATGAAAGAAACCATAGGAGGTTGTTCAATCACTTTCTCTTTAGCTTTGTAAACTTGTTTGGTTTTAGGAGGCACAACAGGATTGTCTGTCTCTTATAGGAACTAGTAGGAATATTTTTCATCGTTTTCTCTTGGATATTTAGAATGGATTTTTGTTCAATCATTGGTTCATCAAGGATAGGTGGCTCAACCATGGGTTGAGGAATATTTATAAGGGATAATTATGCTATGCACTTCTCCTTAGACTTTTGATATGCTTCAAAAAAGTAATCCTCGCGGGGTCTAATAGGTTCAATAGGCTTGGGCCAAAAGAAATCGAATGAAAACTTCCCACGAGAAGACACGACATTCATGGAGCAAAGCTATGGATAGCATAACTTCACACAAAATTGGTCGAAAGTCAGGATGATGTTGAATAAGACATTTAATGTATTTGGTCCAACCTTTAGAGGGATGTTTATCTAGCAAATCCCAAGGCAAGCAAAACCATTATGGGTTTTGATCCATGCTTTTGGTTTTTCATATGTATTTTGATAAAGTTCATGCAAAAAAAGGAATTCTTTAGTGATCAAATTCTTTACATAAACATGAGCAATTAATGTCCCATTAGTAGGCTTTTCATTGATTCTTCTAGCTATGTGAAGAGGACCATATAGTGCATTTTTTATCGTCATTTTGTGAAAAATACATATCAAGGGGCATTTTGGTTTGGCCCTTACAAGGCTTAGCTTCAAGAAATTACTACTTGTTCTACTTCGTGTATAGTTTCTTATTGTGTATTTTCATCATCCATGTCCACATTCATCACATCATTCTTTGTTTCACTAGCTTTGTCAAATGAAATATTGTGTTTCGACATAGGGTCAATAAATATTTGTAGGTTCTAGTTAGGAGTTATAGAATTATTACCTTCGTCATTCACACCTCCAATTTGTAGATGATTAGAATCAATGAGTTCTTGCACAAGATGTTTAAGATGCTTACAATATTCCATATCATGTTCATTTTGTCAGTGGTAATGACAATAAGCATTTGGTCTATAGTTTGATGGTAATGGTTTATTAGGATTAGCAACTTTGACTTTATGTACTTGGAAAGCATATTCTTGCTCACAAGCTGCAACATGATATTATGAAGGGTATCGAGTAGAGGGTTAAATTTTCTATTCCTATCCCTAGGTAAAATGATTTTTCATTTTTATGGTAGCCACTTGGTTATTAGTTTGTTGATTTGGTTGAGGGGAGTTTTAAGTTGTAAAAAACTCCTATTTTGTTTCTTGAAAGGTTGATAACTATTTTGAGGTGTAGATTCAAACTTTTCGAGATGGCTAGGGGGATTTTTCACATCACAACTACTAACCAAAATTTCATACTCATGAAAGGCTATACATAACTGTGTGAAAAATGGGAATCTCAATATTTCAAGTTTAGTTTGGATTTTGTTTTGTAAGTTTGCAATAAAAAAATTTTGAAGGTTGACATCATGAATCTTAATAATTATTTGTGAAAAAAGCATTTGATAACATACTATGAAATCAATCACTTTATCATCATCCTTTTGTTTGCATGCCATTAGATCAGCTAGGGTCATCTTGGGACCCATGTGAATTGGAAAATGGTTGTAAAAGGCATCAATAAAATCATTGAATGAACCAATTGAATTATTCAGTAAGGAGAAAAACTACTCTAAAGCAATATCTTTCAAGGATGTAGGGAAGAGTTTATCCAAAACTTTGTCTTCAAAAATGAAATCACTTTATAGGGTTTTATAAGAGGAAACATGGATAATTTAGGATCTCCTTTCCCATCATATTTCTCAAATCAGGGAACTTCTATACCTTGTGGCATTTTTGTTCTCAATATCTCCAAGGATAATGGGTTGGTTTTGATGTATTGTGAACGTTGACCATTGTTGTGATTTAGGATGGTGATTTTTCATTGAAGGGAGATATGTTTTGCAAAAGTGTGTTAATGACAAGATGATTGTTGGTATTGTAAGATGGAGGGGAATAAGGTGGAGCGTTGTATGTTTGTAGAGGGAAAGTGAATTGGAGGTTTGTAAGGGGAGATGATTGAGGAGATATGATACTTGAATGCACAAGGCTAGAAGAATTCCCTATAGAAATAGCTAAGGGAGTGTTCACATTGCTAGTAGGTTGAATGGTTGTGGTAACTTGAGTACTAGTGTATGTAGGAATAGAGATAGGTATCATGGATGAAGGGATTGAAATTGCACATTAACTTTGAGTATACCCCAAGATTTGAGTACAACAAGTTATGGTAGGTATGGTGTTGTTAACATTATGCACATTGGTTGTAGGTAAGGGAAGTAATTGGAAATGATGTACACATGTTAGGATCCATAAAGGGTTGGTTATAAATATTATTAGGAAGAGAGCTAGAGAGCCTAAGATCCAAGGAAAATGGTATATCGTAGGATGACATGAGTTTCAAACTATGTCTCACAGTAGTATTGCTAATATGACACGAAGTTGTAAAGCTCGTACAAGTCTTCACAAACTTAGTGTACACACCCAAAATGAAAAGAGGCTAAAGTACAATGCACTAACATAAAATAAAAAATTTAGATTCTAAACAAGGTAGTTTTCTGATTACACTACACAAGAATCTAAAAATGAAATCTTGTAAATACAATTTTAAAACGAAAAAATGCACTGAATTTACCAAATTAAGCTAGATATGTTGAAATGAATGAAACAAAAATTTTGCAAATTGTAACATAGATCTAAAAGAAAAAAACAAAAAATGCAGAAATGGAGATTTTAATGCCCAAAAAATTAGAATGTTTCCTGATAAGGGACTCATTCACCCTAGGGTGAATGGGTTCTAGATTAGGGTTTTGAAATAATTTTTTGTAGATTTTTAAGTTTTCTCTATTGGTTTTTAGATTCAGGTTTGCTACAACAAGATTTAGTTTCAATTTTTTGCGAACTCAATATGAAATTCAAGTGCAAAATGTAACAAAATGAAAACCTAGAACACCTAAGTTGATATGAAATTTTGTTTTGATTTTGAAATGAAAGATACTATGATGAAATGATATGCAAGATGAATATTTTTTTTTTGTATTTTTTAGATTTAAAGTATGCAAAATATGCAATCCTAAAACCCTTAAAATGGAATGCAAATTGAGATGCAAACTAGACATTCTAAATGAGATCTAATTCAATGCAAAGAGATTTAAATGAATGCAAGATCTAAATCTTGGATGAAAGTACACTCCAAAATCAGATAATCACTATGTTCAAAACGTTGAGTTCACCATAATGAAATGAGATAATTTTGGAAGGTTCATCAAAATGAAACAAATGATGCACCTAATTTCTTTCAATTTCATTAAAAAATGCAATGTAGACAATGAAGATATGAAAATACGAAAAACTATATCACAATGAAGATATAAAAATGATAGAGAGATGTGTACCTTTCACCAAAAGTGCCTTTTTAGTCCTCGCTAAGGAATAATTCACCCTATGGTGAATGGGTCCTGGCTAGGGCTTTAGAAAATCTATTTTTGGGTTTTGTTCTTCAACGTGAGAACTTCTAGATCCTAGGAAAACTCTATTAGAAAGTCAAAAATAAAACTTGTACTTGAGTTTCTGTGAGTTCGTAAGAAAGGTGACAACTTTGCATCTTTCGTCAATCTTAATCTTCAATTGATCTTCAATCAAAATTTGCAAATCACACATCAAAGAGAAAAAAATATGTTGTTTTGTAAGGGAATGGTGTTTTCCTTTGTTAAACCTTATTTTGGTAATTAAACCTTAATGAGGAAAGGAAATGCATGAAGGGATGATGAATGAACAAAAATGTGCAACAACTCACCAAACCTTGTTTGAAACCATGGATTGTAAATATGAAATTAACATGAAGTGGTCTCCATTGATGTGGATCTTGATAATGGAACTTGACGAGATAATGACTTTGAACATTTGAATTGATCTTGAACACTACTTCAATATGTAAGCTCAAACAACATACATGATCTTTGACATGATAATGGATCTTTGATTTATGGAATAATTTTCTATGAATTTTCCTTTGAATGCCTTGAAAATGCTATTGAATGGTCACTTGGATGCTTGAAAACTTGAAGATACTTTATAGGTCTTGAATCAAACTTGCTAGGTGAAATGACCTCTTATTTATACACATCTTAAGATTGATTCCTGAAATTAAAATATCACAAGTTGACATTGAATAATAGATTTGAAATCATTAAAATACAACCAAAAACATATTTCAAAGAGGGGTCCTAGGTCTAAGTGAGGAGCCATTCACCATAAGGTGAATGGATCCTAGGCCACTTACCTAGGGAACACATTTCTAAGTGTTAAACATTATGCAAAAGGGGATCCTAGAACTAGGTGAGGATCGATTCACCGTATGGAAAATGGGTCCTAGGTCACCTACCTAGGACACACTTTCCAAAGTTAATTTTTGTGTAATGACATTTATGAATGTTAGGATTTATCTCTCAAAATTTTCATTTAGTTTAGGTTTGGATATGAATTAAGGGGGCCAATTAATGCCAATTAAGTCCAATTACTTAATAAATCCCTACATTAATGTGAAAGTGTAAAGATACACCTTAGAACATCCAAAATAAGACACAATTAAGCTCATTTTATTAAAAAGGGCCCTAAAATTAATGTGGACATGAAAAACACTTTACAACATTAATTATTCCCAAACCAGGCATGGAGAAAGGGATACTTTTTCTAACACTACATGATGATTGATGATTTGATGAAGTATCATACTATGTAATAACACCATTTTATGACGTCCTCTTTTTGTTAGGGTTGATTGTGGCACATTTACTATTTTTAGTAAGTGCTATTTTTAGCAGGGGGTCTAGTACGATGCTTCAATCCTTGATGATCCATTTCTATTATGCAAGTAATTGGTAAAAAAATTGATGTTATTCACAAGAGAAATGTGCTCAATAAATAGTTAACAAAATGTACAAAAAATGGGGAGTTTCTAAAATTAAACTTCAAATAAGATCAAAGACGATCTTATCACAATAACTTACAATATTGAGCATTAATAAATAAATAATAAATATTATTTTAATACCCTCCCTTAATGCTCAATCTATCAACTACACCAAGATGCCCCCTAAATTTGGCAAATTTCTATGGACTGAGCAACTTGGTGAGAATGTTTGTTGTCTACTCCTCTATTGGAACATACAACAACTAAACTGATCCATCTTCAATTAGCTTCTGAATGAAATGACAATGAGTTTCCACATGCTTGGTTCTCTCATGGAAGACCCAATTCTTTGAAAGTTTGGGAACTCCCTGATTATCACAGAACAAGGGAGTTAGACCTGCTTGAGATATTTGCATATCTTCCAGCATCTGACGAAGCCAAACTACCTCACATGTTGCTTTTACTGCTCCCCAATACTTTTATTTTATCGAGGAGAGAGCAACTACTTGCTGCTTCTTACTAGTCCATGTGACTGAACCGGATCCCAAACCGAACACATACCCAAATTTTGATTTCCTATCGTCAACTAAACCTACCCAATCTAAGTCTATGAAACCATTGAGCTTAGGATCATGACTCCAAGTGACAAGAGTCCAAAATCAAAAGTTCCCTTCACATAATGCAACACACACTTCACTACTACCCAATGATCAGCCTTGGGGGCTATCATGAAGCGTGATATATAGGTCATTGCAAAAACTCAAGTCAGGCCTAGTGGTAGTGACATAGATGAGGCTGCCCACTAGTTTCCTGAACAATGTTTCATCTACCACAGGTAAATCAGACTTAGCTGACAACTTAATCCCGTTTTCCATGGGTGTGGAGATAGGTTTGCAATCCTACATTCAGAACTTATCTAGAAGAGTTTGAGCATACTTGGATTGGGAGATGAAAATATTGCCATCGATCTACCAAACCTCAACACCTAGACAATAATGCAAGAGGCCCAAGTCTGTAATGTCAAAAGTTTTGCACAAATCCTATTTGATGTCAATGATCAAATGTGTCGAACTGCCAGTAATGATCAAGTCATCCACATAGACAACAACAATTAGGATCTAATTACTAGTATTTTTGACATATAGGTTTGAGTCATATGGACTCCATTGAAAGCCATGATATGTGAGGTACTTGTCAATTTTTATGTACCAAGCTTGAGGAGCTTGCTTGATGCCATAGAGTGTTTTGACCAATCTGCACATCTTTTGTTCTTGACTAGTAACTTTGAAACCTTGAGGTTGCATCATGTATACTTCCTCCTTCAACTCATCATTGAGGAAAGAACTCTTCACATCCATCTAATGAACCTTCCAACCAAATTGGGCTACTAAGGCAATGACAAGTTGTATGGCAGTCATTTTGGCTGTAAGAGCAAAGGTATCCTCATAGTCAATGACTTCTTTCTATGAGAACCCCCACGCAACCAGACGAGCTTTGTACTTGTCAAGGGTTCTGTTAGCTTTGTATTTCACCTTGTACACCCATTTGCAGCAAATGGGATTCTTCCCTGGAAGAAGATCAGAAAGGACCCAAGCATGATTCTTTTGAAGACTCTAGTATTCAAATTCCATCACCTTTTCCCACTCAGGTATTCCTTTTTCCTTTGAATATGTTTAAGGGTCATAAACACTATGGATGTTGGGCATTGGAGAAAAATTCACTATAGACTATTGTTTTCTCTTGTTTTTGGATGATCTACCCTCAATGAGCTCATCAATATGAAGATCACTAATAGTCTTAGCCCACCACTTTGCCCGAAGAATAGAAGTGCCAACATTAGATGTAATAGAAGGAGCTAGAACTAGATATGGATCTTGAACATGTTCTGTAGGGGGATTTTTACTATCATCCAGAGGAAACTCAGGTTCAGTATCATCAAAAACTAGGTGTTCTCCATCCCTCCCATCAAGTGAACCTAACAGAAGTCAAATGCCCACATTAGGAGCCAACAAGGTCTAATCCTCTGAATACGAATCAGGTGAGGAAAGATGAAATGGTTCTCGTTCCTCATCAAAGACAACATCCTAACTGAGGATAAGATGATCAATGTCTATATCAATCAATCGGTATGCCTTGTGGTTGTCACTATACCCAATGAACATGAGTTTTTGGCTTTTGGAATCTAGATTAGAGCGCTTGGCCTCTAGAATCCAAACATATGCAAGAGAGAAAAAAACCTTCAAATGACTAATCTTGGGTTTGTGACCAGTCTAGACTTCCTCAGGAGTCTTCCCCTTAACAACATGAGTGGGTGACTAATTAAGGAGATAGATTGCAGTATTGACTATTTCTACCCAAAACTTGGTAGGAACATTCCTATGTTGCAACATGGAGCGAGCCATCTCAACAATCGTACAATTACACCACTCTACAACATTGTTTTGCTGAAGAGTGTATTGTGTATTCAACTAATGTTTTATCCCATAGGTATCACAGAAGTTGGAGAATGCACTAGAATAGAATTCCCCCCCATTATCTAACCTAAGAGTTATGATACAAGAACTAGACTCTTTTTCAACCAAGGCCTGAAACTTCTGAAATACATTAAAAACTTCTAATTTCTACTTAAGACAATACACCCACAACTTCCTACTAAAATCATCAACAAAAGGTAGAAATTACTTGCAATGAATTACAAAAGAAGTAGACATAGGCCCAAAAATATTAGCATGATATAATTGAAGTACCTTAGAAGCCTACTAAGAGTCTCCATCCTTGAATGGTGTGCAATGCTGCTTCCAGGCTTGACAAGCACCACAAATGCCTGGATGCTCATTCTAAATGTCAGGTAGTCCAACTACAAGTCCCCCCTAAGCAAGCTGAGAGATATAGTGTACGTTCAAGTGCCCATACTACTGGTGCCAAAGACTAGCGACAACTGAATCTCTAGTTGCCAAGAGTAACTCCAGAGAATCACTTGTGTTCACAAGCATGTAGAGGCCATGATCCTCTATACCAATAGCCATCATTGTGTGAGTCTCTCAATCTACAATAGAACATTTATGAGAGCTAAAAAACCACATCCATTTGGGGAGAATGCCACATTATCTGACCAACTAAGAGAAGGTTGAGCTCCATATTAGGTACATAATACACATTGAGGAATATGAGATCCCTTTCACCAGACTAAACCTGAATAGTGCTTGTGCCAAAAATGTGTATTCCTCACCTCCTCCAAAAATTTCTGAGTCAGTGCAAGGGGAAAAGTCTATGAACCAGTCACGCCTATGTGATAAATGACGCGAGGCACCAGAATCAATGTACCAAGCATAGGATTTGACATGGTTTGCGGGAAGTTTTTTCATGGGTGCATAAAAGGGAGATTCTTTCTACTTGGAGTGCTCGGTGACATTTGCTTTTTGTTGAGACCATCCCTGCTTCTTGTGCTCAGAATCCAAATGTGCATGACAATCCTTCTTGATGTGGCCAAATTTATGAGAATAGTTGCATTGAACATTTCTTTTCTTCGGGTTGGTGGGGGTATGACTTGAGCATTTCTACTATGAAGGCTGACCTTTCCCATTTTGCTTGAGCTAGGTTTTAGCTGCAAAGGCCTGCTCCATGGAGGATGATGATGCATTTCTACTGAATTGTTGTCTCTAGTGATCTTGTTGCAACAAGAATGTGCAAAGTTCTATAAATTTGAGGTCAACAGTAGTAGCCATAATTTTGAGAGTCTCCATGAAATGTTCATAGGACTTCGATAGACTCTTTAGGGTGATAACGACCATGTCTTCTTCCTCCATTTTCTTTTTGATTGCCTCCAATTGATCTTTGATCTTCTAGATTTTGTTCAGGTGTGCTTACAAAGTTGTTTTCTCATCCATCATGATGGAAAATAATATATTCTTGAAGAAAAATGTATGATTTTTTGTCAGAAGTTTCATGCAAACCCTTCAAATGATCCCAAATCTCCATTGTTGATTTTCCAAGTGGAATCTAAGGGGGTTGATCATCCATCACTGAAAGCTTAATAAGCATTATCACCTCACGATTTTTCTCATCAAACTTCTCCTGATCCTTACCAGTCAATGTGTGATGAGTAACTTTTCCAAGAATCATCTGATCGAGGCAGCGGTATTCAAATATTTTCGTCATCCGCTTCTTCCAAGTGTTGTAATTTTTCCCAATGAATTTTTCACTTCCCTCTATCATCAAATTATTTAAACTGACCATCTTCATGATTTTTGAGGCATGAAAAATGAGGTGCTGAGAAGTGATTGATGCACAAAACCTAAGACATGAGTTTCAAGACAAGGAGGAAAAATCAGGCACAAAAATAATGCAAATCTGTTGGCACAAAAAATAATGCACCTAGAAAAATTGGAGACCAACCTAGTTAAGATCTCGAAAAACCCACCAAGAATATGGAAATGAAAAAAACAAATTCCTTTAAAAAGAGGGTAAAAACCCTAGTCAAAAATTCTAGAACCCTACGCCACCATTAAAGAACTAGAAACTTGCAGAAAATGTTGGAATTTTTCTTAAATTGTTGCCAAAAATCCCTCCACAAAGAAAACTAGAGAGTTGCTTAGGAAGCAATAAAATCATGCCAAAATCCTCAAAAAATCATGACCAAGTGAAGACAAAAAACACATCCAGCTTTCATGACAAATTGCGGCCAGATAAGCATCTTTTTTTACTCATGTTTGCACTAGAAAAATAGAGACGAAAACACATCTTTAGTCACATGTGTTTACACTAGAAAATGAAGAGAAAGATCCCTATCACAGGAGATACAGGAATGATAAAGTCTCGTTGCAGGTTATAGGAGTCGCTCCTTTTGAAGACATGGGCAACAAAACACAGGCTATAACAAACAATCTGTGGCCCTAAACAATCATGCAATCTTTACTAGAAGAAAAAGCGCACGCCACAAACTGAGGAATCTCTTTTCTGGAAATCACAAATTACAGACTCACACAAATACAGTAACAAATAAAACCCTCAAGCACAAAAAACTCCCATGACCTTCGAGTTTTTCCTGAATAACCACGAAAATTCCAAAAAAAAATTGAAATTTTTACTCACAAAAAAATCTTTAAAATTTGTAGAGAAGATTTTTAAGAATTTTTAATTGAAAAAATTCAAGAAAAATCTTAAATGACTTTTTATGAATTAAAAATTCACTTTTGAGAAATCTAGCTCTGATACCATATTACACAAGTAATTGGTTAAAAATTCGATATTTTTCACAAGAGCAATGTGCTCGATAAATAGTTTACAGAATGTACAAAAAATGAGAAGTTTCTAATAAGAAACTTTAGATAAGATTAGAGACGATCTCATCACAATAACTTACAATATTGAGCATTAATAAATAAATAATAAGCATTATTTTAATACTTTTGAGCACCTCAATTTCTCTCTAGTTCAAGTTTTAGAGCACTATTTGCTATTTTTAGGACTTTCTAAAAATAGTACGTCAGTTAGGGTTAGTCGAACCTGGTCGGGATGGTCTTGGAAACATATATTCAGTCGATACAAAATTACTAGTGTTGAATTATTAAAATATTTGAATAATGTTTTGAAAAATGAGCTTTAATAAAGTACCTTTATATTTAAATGTTGAGGGGTCATAAGGGAACATTTTTGTACCATGCTACTTAGTGCAATGACTTTAAGTTGTTTCTAAGAGCAGCAAAAATGTATTTTTTTATTCAAATAAGCGGTGGATGCATAAAGCATGTTATAAGTTTAATTTTTATTAAAAATATAAAATTTTAGGATGAATTAAATTTAAATCAAAGAGAAAAGTGAAAAGGGCATTGGTTTTAGGGTTGAGTTTTTCCATAATTTGAAGTTTCTCATTAAAGTTCATTTTGGAGGCCTATTTTTGATGGATGAGTCTATTGATAGAAGGAGATGTTGCTGGTATTCTACTAGAAGGTCTAAAGAACAGGCTTGATGATGAAAACCCTCAGATTCAAAGACTGGATTCAATAGTGAAAGACTTACTCAGGCTGATGAAGGGGTGGTTTCACTCAAAGGTCGCCATTTGGACTTCAAAGTTGTAGATTATAGATTTAGAGATAGAGGTTTTTGATCATTTTTTTATGTGTTTTAGCTCTTCTCAGTATTGGCGTGGTATTCTTGAAGTTTTGGTGAGTTTCTATAAATTTTTGGGAACTTTCAGTTTGAACCCGAGACTCATATTTATGCTCATAACTTTGAAAGGAAGTCAACAATCAAAATGGGTATTGCATCTATTGATGTCCCTATCTAGGGCAATTCCAAATTGTGATGGTTTGAATTTTTTGGTGAAAGATATTATTTTTAGGAGTAGATCAACCTTTTGGGTAGGGACGCCCTTTTTAGGGCACACAATTAGTTTGCAAATTTGTTTAATGAAAGCGCCTGGTTGCTGGGATTAGAGGTAAAAGACTGTTTCAGGTTGGACATGATTTGGAGGTTTATATATTGTTGTCTACTTATTGTTCAAGTCTATTTATTCATTCAAATCTATGGCTAAATCATTATATTGCTTAGCCAAATCAGTTATTAAATATCTTTGTGTTGTAAAAATAAATACTCTGTTATTTTCTTGAGTTTACAAACTAGACGTTCATAGTTGATAGAATCTAATCTCAAGAAAGTCTCTTTTTTATTTTTTGTTATATGTATCTATCATTGAATGTTGAAAACAATTTCAAACTTATGAGGAGACCAAGGAAATTTGAAAATACTCAGAAAACTATAATAGTAAGGGCATTATATATATATATATATATATATATATATATATATATATATATATATATATGTATGTATGTATATGTATATGTATATGTCTATATATGTGTATATATATACATACACACACACACACACATATATATACATATGTATATATATGTATATATGTATATATATACACATCTATATATATATGAGGGGTTGGTCATTACATAATATCAAGTATATTTACATTTCTATATATTTTTAATTTTTTAATTATATCTATATCTATATCTATATCTATATATATATAATACAGTCATACCCAAATGTATCGTACAAAAGGATTTTTTTTCCTTAGTGGCATACCCATACTAGAATTGATAACTTAGATCCAAATATCTTGCATACCTTGCATCCATGTATCCTTTCGAAGAAAAATGTTCATTATGTTAATAATCAAAACTATACTCCACTACACTACAAATGTATCACAAAACTCATTCTAGTACTTTCTAATGTGAAAACTTAAGTTCACATTACAAGTGAAAGATAACTTACAACATACTTGATAGCGTAGGTTAGATAAATAAGTATCCCAATCAGCAAGTGATAAAAGGTGATATTCACCCTATGGTGATGGATCATTTTTAGAAAGTTGCAATACTATTTCCATTCAATATTTTCAACACAGACTTGCAATGTTTTATCTCAAAATTCTTGATAAGTATCTTAGTATATTTTAATTGAGATACGAATTCTGATTCTTCTTTTGCCACATTTTAAGTTCAAGACAAATTCAAGACATTGATTTTTTTCATTTCAAATGATTGTTTGAGATCATTATTTGTTGTTAGAATTGTCTATTAGTAACTCCTAGTGATGACCAGATTATTGACATACACTATCAATATCACAATCTTCCCTCTTGCTCTTTGAGACAAAGATTGGGAACATAGGGATTTTTGGTGAGTTTGTGTGTGAGGAAATACTCATTGATCTTGACATACTAATCTCTAAGAGCATGTTTTAGATCATAGAGGGTTCTCACAAGTTTGTAAAATTTTTGTTGTTGCCTAGATATATAGACTTATTGTTTGAGATCTCCATTGAGGAAGGTACTAATGACATCTATTTGACGAACCTACCAACCAAACTATGCTACCATTGAAAAAAAACTCTAATAGTCTTTATATTTGTATTTGGGGGGAGGGAATTTTTATTCATAATCAATGCCTTCTTTCTAAGCATAACTCTAGCCACAAGTCAGGTTTTGTACTTGCAAATGCTATTGTTTGCATTATATTTGATCTTGAAAACCTATTTGCACCTAATATATTTCTTCCCTAGTGGAAGATGAAGTGTTCCTAATTAATTGTTGGTATTTTACATCCATGGCATTTTTCCAAGGTTGTGGCTTGAAAGCCTTCTTAACTGGTTTTGGATTTGAATTCTAAATCGTTGTGCACATAAGAGACAAATTTTATTCCTTAGGAGTCTTATAATTCTTTTTCATAGAGTTATACATGTCTATAATTGCATTTTCATTTGCATATTTCATGGTGGTATAATACCACTTTGATATTTTGTGTGTAGGGGATGAGAGTTGAGGTGGAAATCATTCAATTGGAAATAAATCCTTGTTGATGTACAACTTTGTAGCTAGATCTAATAGTTGATAGACCTTTGAATCTTAAGTTGTATACGAGAAATATACATTTCAAGGATTTTTCATCCAAAAATTTTCACCACACCTTGGGAATTTGCATGAAAGCTATACATTGAAAAAAATTAGATGTCAAATGGAGGGAATTTTACCAATTCGTGCTTCTTTAGGAGTGCTTCTTTCAATAATTTTGGTGGGTCCTTCATTCAAAAATTTCATAGTTGTATGAATTGTTTTAGCCAAAAGTGTATGAATTAGATCTATATCCTTTAACATGCATCATATCATTTCCATGGTGGAACAAGTATGCCTCTTTGCAACACCATTTTGTAAAATTTGATGAATAAAGTTGTTATGGTGAGATGAAAAGAATTCTTAGAAAGGAAACTAGTATAGAAGACAATAGTGATTTGAAAAGAAAGAGATCAATCTTCTAGATCAAGTATTGGGTATTCTAGAAGAGAATAGTATTTGATACAAAAAATAAAACTATTGGTACTTAATATGTGAAGAAGAAAATGAAATTTTTAAGTAAAGCTATGGAAAATATAAAGCCTAATAAATTGAGATTGGTTGCAAAATGAAAGTGGAAACTACTTCACTTATTTAAATGGAGGTTGTTCATACTTTATATGTTTCACAGGCAATTGTCGTTGCACCAAAAGATTGACTTGTTAATGCCAGATACAACTGATGGATTTATACAAGATCAAGATCCAAAGGAGGTAGTTAAAGCATGTCATGAAGCCCAAGCATTGCACTATCCCATGCCTAACACAAAAAGAGGAGATTAGGGTGACACTTTGCAACAATTTCCCCTATGCAAGTGAGGGGTTCAAACCTGTGACTTGAGCTTTGATACCAATTATTGCATAGGCTATTGCCGTTGCACCAAAAGATCAACCTATTAATGCCTGATGCAACCACTAGATTTATACAAGATCAAGATCCACAAGAGGTGGTGAAATCATGTCACAAATCCCAAGTGTTGCATTGGCTCACACCTACCACATGAAGAGGAGACCAAGGGTGACACCTTGCAACAAATATGTCTATTGAATCTCTTGTCCATTTTTCTTCTATTCCACCAATTCATCTTAGAGAAGAGATAAAAACTATGGAAGTGGAAACTATAGGGCCTAATTTAGGTGATTTTGAATGGATATAGAGATCTATCATAAAAAAGATAATATTTGTTGCATTGCAGTTCAAAAACATGGACTTAATAGTGATTAAATAGAAAGTAAACTAGGCAGCATGGCCATCCTCTTCCACTAAAAGTGGGAATTACAATATAAAAAGTAGAAATGTAAAGAAGTTGATCAATACTACTAATTCAACATTACAAAGTGAAATATAATCTGCAACACCAAGTGTTATTGTTGTCCAAGGAGCAACAAATGATGTTATAAGCTCTCCAAACTTCACAAGACTCACAACTATGAAATAACTCACCAAAAACCCAACTTCTTACAATCTGATATACTAAACCAACAAACTGAAAATGTAAACTAGCAAGCCTAAAACACACCAAAATTCTCCTAACTCACTCAATATTCAATGGAATTACATGAAATCAAGTGCAGATAGCTCCTAGAGGGATGGCAACCAAGATAAAACTAAGAAACTGCAACAAACAAATGTTATTTATTTTTCTAAAACTTTCTATGACTTCCCAGAGAAGAGGTGTGACCGTGGGAGAAGTCAACCTCCAAGATAACATAGAACACTTAATAGAAAAATCTGAAAACTTGTTCAAGGGGGAACCTAGACCCACCAAAGAGAACTAGTAACTACCCAGAACCAATAAAAGTTTGTGCAATGAGATATGAATACAAATCTATTTCAGCTGCACCAAAACCAGCAAACTCAAACTGACAAAAACCATCAAATCACCAACTGTGAAGCTCAATCTGCTGGTCTGAATGAGAAGCAATCACTGAAAACTCAACTAGGTACTATATTTCAAGCATCAAACAAAGAGTAAGTACTAGGAGGTATTCCTTCCTTGAAGCTAGCTCTGAAGTCATTTCAGTAGCATAACAATATAATAGGCAACAATAGATGATAAACAAAGAGGGAAACACTCTTATTTATATCCTTTTGTCTCCAAATTCAAATCTTCTTTTTCGTCCAATTAGGGTGCCCACATTGGAATTAAAATTCACCTTTTCACTTGCATTTTCATTTTATTTAATCTTCATTTATCTCCTTACTTGGTCATCCAAACATGAGGAGATATAACTTTTATTTAATTTGCAAATAAAACATAAGCTTTGGCATCCCACTTTATCAAATAAAAATATATTATAAAATGTATTTATCTCCTCCAGGCTAGGCATCCAAATGCAATATATTAAAATATGGCTTGATTAACCCTTCAAATAATTCATCCTCCAAGCCTGAGCCAAAATCTTGCCAAAAATATTAAAATATAAATAATCATCAAATATTAAGTGAAATACCATATAAAATTAAAATCACTTATCTCTCCACTAGGGCATTCACCAAGCCTTATAAATATTTCACTTAATTTAAATATTTTACCTCATCAAGAGAAATTCCCAACACATGTTCAAACCTACCAAAAATAGCCCAAGAATGTTGGATGACCAACCACTCAAACTGGCTTGCCTAAAATAGCCACTACATTGAACTATTGAACTGCTGCTAAAAATAACACTACCAAAAATAACACTTACTAAAAATAGCATACTATTAAAATAGTAAGTTGTTCCAAACTCATTTTCTTCACATTTGGAGCAGTTGTTGGAACTTATTAAAAATAGTAAGTCTGAGAAAGTTCTCCGATTCAGTTGCATGTCACATCATCACAAAGCTCTCTAAAAACCTAGAAGGAACCCAAAATTAGAACTGTAAAACTCCAACATCCAAGCCTCCAAAAATGCCAAGGAAACAACCAAGAATGCAAGTCATTATCTTGTCATGCATGTTACCACATCCTGAAGCTCTTGAAAAACCACGAAAGTTCCACTAGACATGCATTAGAAAAAATCGCATGCAAACCTTAAAAACCCCCTCTAAAAGTGGAAACCCAAATTTCAACTTTTGATTGCCCTATGGGCTTTCAGAAATAGGCTATTAGACATAGAAGAGTGTATGGATAAAATTGGGACATTACAATTAGCTATTGTTTTTCCCACCTTTGAATTTCTTGAGTTGAAGAAAAGAACCTTCCCTTTGTGCCCTTTTAGATCCCTAACTCATTAAGAAATTTGTCTCTCATCTCATTTTCTAGTACCATCTTATCAATGCATGAGACAATACCTATGATGACCTTATCACTGGGCTTAAATATATTAGTGAAATAGAACTTTGAGTTAAGGTAGTAGGCCAAGGCATGTATTACATTGTGTTGTTGTTTCATTCATCTATGATCAATAAGGTGTCAAATGATTTCATCTTTCTTTTTGTTTCCACAATAATGAAAAATGGATTTTTTGACCTTATCCATTGCCTCATAGAGGTAACCCATCAACATGCCATCTCCATCCATGAAATGAAGAACTTCAAATAAATGTTCAACAACATATAAAAATTTACAATAAATTTGAAATTATTACAACTAATCAAAGTATAAAGTTTATGTTTGTATTTGTTACTTACCTTATGGAAAGTCCATCTAGGCATTGGAGAAAAGAATTTACTTGAGAGAAGCAATTGTGGCAACAAGTATTTTTTGTGAGGAAGTGGCTAGAA
The DNA here is from genome assembly GCA_007258455.2 of Sequoia sempervirens. NCBI lineage: Eukaryota > Viridiplantae > Streptophyta > Pinopsida > Cupressales > Cupressaceae > Sequoia > Sequoia sempervirens. The sequence goes on from VDFB02081350.1 coordinate 203,329, forward strand.
AATTGTGCCACTTTTGGTTGCACAAGTTGTTTTCCATTTGTACGCTTTATTATGAAAGAAAAGGCCGAAGTATGGTTTTAGATAAATTTGATAACCTATTTAGCATCTTCTACCATGCTTTTGATACATCTAATCTTTCCAATGTCCTCTAGGATGAAATATAGTTATTGTTTAGCTCAAGGAGTCCAAGAAATAGTGGGATGGATCTTCATAATAAGTCTCCTCAGGAATACACATGCTATTGTGTTTGTGATAATTTGGACAACATTTTGAATCCCATTGAAATATTCCTTTCAATTTTTTTTTGGCAATTTCCAAATTTTTTTTTTTTTTCTTGCAACAACTTAATTTTTGTTTCTTTTTTTTAAATAATGATAACTTATTAGAATTAAAAGTCAAACTAAATTAAGTACATATTTTTAAAATAATGATAACTAATTGGAATTGCAACTCAAAATAAATTGAATAAATATTATTGGAAGAATATTTTTTTGGATTAAATTCAATGCATCCAAAGAATTCCACTAGCATAAGTATGTTGACCTTCTTTTGTCTCCACTTTATAAGAAATTAGCTTTTTCACTTTGTAGAAAATTTACAAAGGGTGGTTGGTTTGATTTAGTGCATTGGACACAAAAACAAAATGAAAATTTCTTGAAATTATAATGCTCTCCTTTAACACTACAAACTACTCTTTCTTTCAACATATAAATTTCAACACCACCTTTCAAATAATGTTGTGCCTCTTTTTATTAAGACTTTGTAGAATTTTATACCCCCACATCACCTTCCTAAAACTGGTTGATCCTCTTTTTATTTCAGTTTTGACCACCTCACCCAAGAAGATTTGTGCAATGAAGATTTGGAAGGGAATGAAAGTATATGGAGGTAGTGCAACTATTAAAATATTAAATGTAATATTAATAGTCATCTTAGCCTTTATTAGTTGTTAGATTTATTTTATTTAACTTAGCGAGTTTTTATTAACTTATGTTTGTTTTAGTACATTTTAGGATCTTTTAGTTTCTTAGCTTTAGTTTGTTTCAGTTAATGATTGTTTCATTTTTAGAAACATCATCTTGTAATTCCCTTTATAAGGAGCATTCCTCTCCTTTGTAATTACCCTCAATTATGAATATCAATTATCAATTCATGGTATTAGAGCTTAGGCTCTAACCTCATTAAATCAAATAATTTTTTTATAAAATATTTCAAAGAAAAATTTCAATGGTTTACAAATAAAAAATAAAAAATTTAAGGAACTATTTAGTGAGGACTTCTAGCTGTTTGTGGCGCCATATTTTTTTGTAGGAAAAACACATTTCTTCTAAGTATAACTTTCACATGACCTATGGTTGCATTTTTTTTGAATCACACGACTTTTGGAAACCCTTTTTTTGTGACCTACTCAACAATGATGAGATCTTCTATTTTTGGCATGTGTCTCTTTTGTTTTCTTCTTCACGTGTTTTTTTGGGAGCTGTCCATGGATTTGACGTGGGTTTTCTAAAGGTTTGTGTTAGGTTTTCTAAACTCACTGACTGGTTTTTTTCCAAGTTTTTTTTTTGAGTGCGGGTTTCCTGCAAATTGTCCTCTACTCATGGTTTATGCTAGTTCAAAGGGTTTATCTATGACCATATTTTTTTTCCTTCCATGGGTATTGATAGTTGGGAGCTAGGCTTTGTAATGTTAGAGTTTTATTCCATGAAGGGTTAATTTTTTGTACATGTACCAACTTTTGAAAAGTGCCATTTGATTGTCTAGTGTTTTTCTAGCTAATCATAGTGTTACCTCATTTTTCATGCTTTGGAAAGTGAAAGGGATGGCCTCTTTGTCCAATGTTATGTTGGAAAATACATAGAGGTTAAATGGAAATAATTACAGCACTTGGAAGTAGAGGATGGGTATGTGCAAGATTATGATGGGCCAAAAAGTGGTGATATGTAAGTGATATGATGGCCCATGTGGCTGACGACCTTTTTTTTGCCCAAAATTGATGAAACGAAAAATATTTTTAAAGGAGATTCTCAACTTTTCACCAATATAAATTATGCTTTAATTTGAATTTAATAAATAATTATTATTCCTTTTCTATTTAAATTATGACTAAAGTCCTGATTGATAGGCTGATTGAAAAACATTTATAGCTTTCAAATGGTATCACATTTTTTGAATCTAAAAAATGTGTCACATTATATGCTTCACATACTATAGGATTAAAAAAAATGAATTTCATGAAGTTTTGAGCAAGTTAAGGTGGTCAGACATACAAGTTTTTATATTTTTTAAAATTTGTAATAAAAAATTCATAATTAATAAAAAATGGGAAAAAAAAGGATGAGTGAAACTATGCAGGGAAACCGAGTTAGGGTAGAAATAAAGGACGACATGTCGGATGATGGAAAGGAGGGAATCATAAAGGAGAATGCAAAGGAAGGGCTAGGGCACTCTCAGGAGATAGGAAAAATTCTTTTTGAGGCAGGAGAAGAGATCAATCACTAGGCTAAGCAGAGGAAGATTGTGAGAATCTCCGTTGGAAATGTTAACATTGAAGTTATGAAGGAAGCCCTTGTTTTGTGCATCCTCGATGTGATTTTAAAGGTTAAAGTGGATTGTTTACAAAAGAAGGTGATAATAGCAAAGGTTATTGGCATCTGGCCAACAACTGATAGGATTAAGCAATGGATAAGTCAAAACTGGTTTGGATTCAAACTTGAGGTGAGCATCCTTGCCCTAGGGTTTTTTCAAGTTGTCTTCAATTCTGAAGCCAATCATGAGAGGATCCTTGTAGGAGGGCCATGGATTTTCAGCATCGCTGGCTTATACTTAAAAAGTTAGGAGCCATGATTCAACCCATACAATGAGAAAATTGGGGTCGTTCCTCTCTGGATCAGACTGTACAAAATTCCCAATGAATTATGGTCATTCTTAAGCTAATTGGGAACTCAGTTGGTGAGTTCATCTCCTCCTCTAGCCATGCTCCTAGCCAGGGATATCCTCCTTATACTTGTTTGTGCACCAAGATAGATTTGAGTAGGCCCACCCAATACTTGATAAAATTCTCTTCCATTTTTAGGGTATGGAAACAGGAGCTAGAATACGAATCCCTTCCCTTAAGATGCTTTAAATGTAGAAATCTTGGCCACTATGCCAAAGGGTGCAGTGAGTAGGTGAAGCTAGGAGACAATACTACAAAAGTGGAAAATAATGAATAGATCAAACAGTTTGAAGTTAGGGATGGTGCCAAATATCCTAATTCATTTCCATCGGCCTTGCTAGGATAGGTTCTAGGTAGTGAATCTAGGTCTAAAGAAATTGAGCCTAGGGGGGACATAGAGGAGGTAAGCAAAAATAATAACAGCGAGGTTAACATCACTCATGTGGGGGAAGAGCCTAGGGCTGAAGTTGGATCACTAGAAAGGGCTCCTCTTGAGCTGGTTGCAATGCCCGTGTCCAGGGCCAACATAGGTGTGGTGGCTTCCTGTCACCTTGCTGAGGGTTGCAACAATGAAACGAAAAGGTCAAAGGATGATGATGAGAAGGAAAAATCTTGGAAGATGGTGACTAGAAGTGGTAAAAGAAATAGTGGTAAGAAGGCTCTGTCTGTGAATGTTGGAAGCAATAATGCCAATGGCAGGAAAACATAGGTAAGCAAGGAAAAAAATAAAGCTTTAGAGGAAGTGGTGAGAGGAAATCAAGGTTCCTTGTCCAAGTATGTGAAAATAGGAGGTGAGCACCTCCCGACCAATAAGAAGATATGAAGATTGTAAGTTGGAATATAAGAGGCCTCAATGGCCCAGAGAAATTTTGTTTGGTAAAGCAGCTAATAGAGATAGAGTGCCCTGATGTTGTATGCTTGTAGGAAACTAAGATAGATAGAGATAGCCTCCTAAATATGATCCCTAGGCTTTGGAGGATTGGAGATGGTTGTGTTGTTGGTGCTAATGGAATAGCTAGTGGGCTTGCCATATTATGGAATAAATTTTATTTTACTAGTTTCAAGGCTCACTCTTCTCATAACATCTTGACCATTTGACTCAAGGACTTAAGGGGAAATTATGATTTGACACTTACAAATATTCACGGTCCCAATTCAGAGATGACCAGAGTAATGTGTTGGAATGAGTTGAGGTCATCTAGGGAAGTGGCTCCAGAAGGAAATTGGATTGCTGCTAGGGATTTCAATGCCACCCCGAGCCCCTTAGAACACTCTGGTGGTAGGCCTCTATCCAGCTCAGGTTCTCTTGAGTTTAGGAAGATGTGTGATGACCTTTCTTTGGCTGATATAATCCCAAAATATAGATGGTTTACCTAGAGTAACAGGAGAATAGGCGAAGAGAATATCAAATGCAAATTGGATAGATTTCTGGTTAATTCAGAATGGTTGCTCTCTAATGTTTTCTTTCATTCTGAGGTCTCCCAGTTATGTGGGTCAAATCACTAGCCCCTCTCATTGAGTATAGTCTTGACTCACAAGCCTAGAGGTATCCCCTTCAAAATGGAGGCCTTCTGGTATGAGCATAAATATTTCAAGGAGGTGCTTGTGGGTTGGTGGGGAATAAAGGTTAAGGGTAACAAACATTTCATTGTACACAAAAAATTAGAGGAAGTTAAGAAGTTGGCTTGAGACTGGAACAATGAAGTGATGTGAAATATCTTTGAAAACAACTGTAAGGTGGAAGAAAAGCTGAAAGTCACAGAGTCTAAAATTTCCCATGGGAATTTTAATGAAGACATGAGAAATAGGGAGAAATGCCTTATGGAAGAGTACAGTAGAATCCTCATAATGGAAAAGATATTCTTGAATCAGAAATCTCAAGTTAAATGGCTAAAAGAAGGAGATAATAGCACAAAATTCTTTCACCTCACTACCAAGATGGGAAGGAAGCATAATAATATTGTTAAAATAACCTTACCAAATGGATCTATTGTGGAAGAAATTGAAGTGATAAAGAAGGAAGGGGTCAACTTTTTTCCCAATCTGTTGGGTGATAATCAAGAAGTGAATGTTCAGGCTCAAGTAGATATGCCCAATATCATCCCCAATCTTATGAAAGAGGATGACAACCAAATGTTGTTGGTTGCCTTCTCTATGGAGGAAATTTGGGCAGCCACCTTTTCCTTGGGTGCAGATAAGGCCCCGGGGCCTGATGGAGTTTAGACTAGTTTTTTTCAATAAATTTGGGATATTGTCGGTAATGATGTGTGGGATATTGCTGAGGAGTACAAAAAGAAGAAGGCTATCTTTAGGGCGTGGAACACCACTTTTTTGGCCTTGATCGCTAAGAATAATGCCCCAAAATATTTCAATGATATGAGACCAATTGCTCTATGTAACATGCTTTACAAGATTGTATCCAAAGCAATGGCTACCAAGATCAAGAAATGTATTGAAGGCTTCATCTCCAAGGTAGACAAATTCTTGATGGTATCATCTTAGCTCATGAAACTATTCACTCCATCAATTCCAAGAACAAGGAAGGAATGATCATAAAACTCAATATGAATAAAGCATATGACAAAATTTCAGGGGATTTTCTCATCAAAGTTAGGAAGAAATTCAGTTTCAGCAAGGACTGGTGTAGCTGGATCTATAGTTGTATATCAACTGCCTCCACTGCTATCCTTATCAATGGTTCCCCTACCAAATTATTTTAGGTGGGCAGGGGTCTTAGGCAGGGGGACCCTCTATCCCCCTTCCTCTTTCTGATTGTTGCTAAAGTTTTGGGAAGATCCCTTATAAATAATGTGAACAATGGTCATTTAAAAGGGCTTCAAGTTTCAGGTGGTGTTGCCAACCTCTCCCACCTCTAGTTCATAGATGACACTCTGCTACTTGGTGAGGCAACTGGTCGAGAGGTTAGGGGTTTCAAGAAGATTTTGAATTCCTACGAAGAGGTTGTAGGGAAAAAATTCAATACTTCTAAGTCTAGGATCTACTTATCGAAATATTTGTGCACTGAGACTTTAGTGATCATGAAAATCCTTGGTTTTGAGGAGGAGTGTCTTCCTGGCACTTACTTGGGCATGCCCTTGGTTGATAAAAGGACTTCACATATAGAATGGGGTAAAGTTGTGACCATATTTCAAGATAAGTTGGCCTCTTGGAAAGGTCATTGGTTATTTTTGGCTAGTAGAATCATATTGATCAATTCTTTCCTAGTTGTTGTCCCTCTTTATGTGATGTCTATTTTCCAAATTTTGAGGAAAGTGGCCAATGTTCTTGAGGCTTCTCAAAGATTATTCCTTTAGAGAGGTATAGACCCCTCTTTTAAATATAACTTGGTAAAGTGGAAGGAGATCTGCTACCCTAAAGCTTTTGGAGGATTGGGAATCAGAAACTTGAGGCAAATGAATATGGCCCTTGGGGCCAACCTTGTCTGGAGAATTTATGAGGAGAGGGACAAACTTTGGAGTAAGGTTATGTAGGAAAAATATCTCGAGGGGAATCCAAAATATTTATTTGACACTTCTTGTATTCTCCTGTTGGGGTCTGGTTGTTGGAACTTCCTTCGAAGTTGCTGCTATTTCCTCAGACCACATACTTCATGGAAGATTGGTAAGGGAAATAAAATAAGATTTTGGAGAGATCGTTGGGCTGAAGATTCATCCTTTTATAAATATAATAGGTATCATCCTCTTGCTAATTTCTTGGAGCCTCGTCTAGGTTCTTTAGATAAGAACTACATGATTGAGGAATGCAGATGGATCTCTTTAGAGGAGGAGGAAGGTATGCTAGCTGAGGTTGTCATGGAGGTGCAAGCCCAGATCGAGGGTTGGCCCATCTCTAACATAGAAGATATAAGGGTGTGTAATTTGATCCACTCTGGTAGTGTTATCGTCAAAGATGTCTACCTTTCTATGGTTCAAGTGGGGGTCAGGAGGAAGGATCATGCTTCTACTCTGATATGGAATAAGTATGGGCTTCCTAAAGCCAATTCTTTCCTCTGGGTGGCCTGACACTGTCGTGCTCTCACGTGGGATAGGCTTCAGCTCATGGGGCATAGGGGACCTTTAATGTGTGTGTTGTGTTGTAATAATGGAGAGGATAACAACCATTTATTCATACATTGAGAATATATTGGGACTCTTTGGGGATGGTTCTTACAGAAGTGGGGATTGGCATGGCCTTTTCCCAAAAACATTCCTAGTTTCAATGAAGGATGGAGGTTTAAAATTTGTAGTTCGGGTCTTTGTTTCATTTGGCTTACTGCCCCGGCTATCATTGTGTGGAAAATTTGGCTAGAGAGAAATCATAGAGTTTTTCAAGATAAGTGTAGCCTGGTAAATAGAATGTGTGACACCATTGAGGCCTCTTTAGCTAAATTGGGGGAGGTTAACAGTAGGGTAGATTGGTTTGTGAAGGAGGAGGAGGTTGGATGGGCTAATGATTGGCCCACTTTCAAGTGGATGGGAGGATAGAGGAAGGCTAAAGTTGATAGTATAAGGTAGAATAGTCTTTGGAGCCACCTGAGGGACAATGTCATAAAACTTAACTTTGATGGGGAGGTGGGGGAATTTTCAGGGATGCTCAAGGTTAGCCGCTTGATTAGTTTTCACAAGATTATGGAATTGCTTCAAACAGTGTTGTTGAGGCTCGTGCTCTCTGGACTGGTCTCACTCTTGCCGCTAATAATCATTGGAATAGACTATGGGTCGAAGGTGATTCAAAGTTAATCATTGACTACATGAATGGTGGTTCCTCTCACCATTGGAAGCTGAAAGTTATTGTTGACTGCATATTGGTAGAGAAGGAAATAAGGTTGCAGATTGGACTGCCAATTATGGGCTTGGGTTGATGAATAGAAGCGGTTCTCATAAGGTAAAGTGGTAGATTAAATATCCTTAGCAGCTACTGAAGCTAATACAAGATGATGTTAAGGCCCATTCGCCTGATACTACTATCACATGGGAAGGCCCTTGTTTGTCTTCATAGGGTCTATTAGCGTGCTTTTTCTAAGATGTGGTGAGTCTCTATTTTTTGGTTGTCCCCAGCTTGCTCTGTGTCTCTAGCGGCTCTTGCCTCTATTGGCAGCTCTTGCCTTTGTTGTATTTTATGTGGTTCTTAGACCCAAATAACCAGGTTTTTATTATAGAAATAAAATTCATAATTAATCATTTACATGGAAAAAAAATATAAAAAAATATGCATCACATCAGGGCATGAGTCCTATACTTATATCTAAAATCTTATAAAAAAAATTATCATTTTATTGTGGTTAGGGTGGTCAAATAGACACCTATTTCTTTTTTTGCCTTGAAATTTAAGTACTACTGCATTGAAATTTCAAATTTTTACCAAATAGATTTAAAAAATAAAAAATAAACCTAGTAGTTTAGAAACTACATTCAATTTTCTATAGATTCTATTCTTACACATTTTTGAAGTAATATAGATAACTTATTCTAATTTTTACATCAAGTTGTGTTACTCTGATTTTACTAAATTTTTCACCACTTAAGGGCTTTTTCTTTCTATGATGATCCTGCACATACCTAGATGTTTACCATCTTTGAATATTGGTGTTTGGACATGCTTGTTCTAGGTACATAAGTTTGTCCCACTACTGCTAGGAAGGAATAGGAAAAGTATGATGGAGGTAATAGGGAGGTAGTTATTCTTCTAAAATTATCTGTCGTTGATGAGATGTTACTAGAAATATCATCTGGTAAGTCTATTGCAGAGATTTGAAAGCATTTGAAAGATCTTCATGAGACCTCAAATTAGGGAAGGGCTTTATTTCTAAATAATATGCTTTTCTATATTATGATGCATGACCAAGTGTCTTTACAGGAGCACTTGATGAAAATAAAAAATATTCATGACCAACTACAAACCATTGGTTGTAAAATGGAAGAGGAGGATATGCCACAGTCCTATGATTACTTCATTGAAATACTCAACATTACATCCACCAATGTTGACATAAATTTTGATGAGCTATGCAACAAGATTTTGTAGCAGGATAGGTGGAGGAAATAGTTTGGGAATAGTAGTGAGTCTCCTAGTATTGAGCTTATTTATTTCCAAGGACATTGGAAAAAGAAAGTCCACTCAACAACAAGGATGAGGTGATTGAAAGGAGGGATTCAAGAAGTCTATTACTTGTCATTACCGTGGGAAGATTGATCATATATAGAGGTATTGCAGAAAGCACTTGGTTGATGAGAAGTCCATCTAGGAAGCATCTTAGTGCTCATGTGGCAGAGCATACTAAGAAGGAGTCTACATAGCATGCAGTTTGATGACCAACACACCATTTAAATATGTGTAGACTTAGTTTTTGTTTGTATGATGACTAGTTGTAGTGACTCTAGCCTTTATTGTCCATCTACCCTAGTAAGGATTCAATTCTGCAATAGGAATGATTAATTTCTTACATCAATTCAGTGACCATATAAATTATTGGGAGGATTCATTCCCAAGTCATCATAACATAGATAAAATATTATTCAATATAGTACCATTAAGGTACAAAAACAACCATAAAAGTGTAAAATAAGTATTAAAGTATGTAGCACTATTTGATTGCTTGTGCATCCTTTTACACAATCTAGCCTCATGAACGCCACATGCTCTAGTACTAACTTGTTGCATTCTACTAGGGATACTACTCAACACACCATACAGTGCTAATATGTCCTTGGGGAGAGATGGACCTTGGTCTCTATCATGAGAATCAAATGATCTAACCACTTGACCACATCCCCATTGACAAGAATCAATGCTATTTGATCTTGCTACATTTTAGGTATTTGCTAAAATGAGGAACCAAGCACTCCTTTTATATTTTCTTTTTTTCGAACCCTCCATTTATATATTTTCCATCTAAGTATTTAAAAATAATTTTTATATTTAAATGTTTAAAAACACTTGTTTTCTTAAATTATTAAAATAATATTATTTATGTTGTCCCAAAAATAAAATTGATCATTCTAACTTAAAATACTATTAAAACTCATTTTCCAAATGCAATCCTTTAGCCAAAGGTAAATGGGGATAGGCTAGAGGTCTTCTCCATGATACTAATTCAAAAAAGGGGACATGACAGTCCACTCTTCCCAAAATTGGAAGTTGGAAGGGTAGATTTCATAATTGACTTTCCATAGAACTGTTCCCATACTAGGAGAAAAAAAAGCTATATATAAGACCAAACCTAGTACAGGAAGCCAACCAAAATTACTTGGAAAAGCTCCAATGTACTAGTTGCTAGAATTTTGGAAATAATATTGCTCAGCTATTATATTAGAAATGAAGCAAGTTCCAAGAAGCATATGCCAAAAATAATGATAACATATTGATATTATAAGATTAAATACACAAGACTCTAGATTTATCCTTCTCATTTTAGCTATACAACTATTTCAAGTAAAGTGTAGTTAGTATGTTCTCATATTGGTCAGTTTCCTCTTTGCTTCTTTATTTTTGCTGAACATTTTTTTAAATTTTAGTCCACATTGTTCCCCCCAAATTGGAAACTCCATGAAATAAGCATGATCATATTATTGAAAAATATATTTTTTCTTACATGGTTTTCTACGTTTCCACAAAAGCCACATCTAGCATTCAAGAAACTATTAGAGCTCCAAAGTGACTAGGTCAAGAAATTGATTGTTGGATAAGCATAGCCTATGTTTAGAGCCTTAAGTATGTCAACAGTATGTAGATTTATAGAAGTTGAGTAAACTGCCCCAGATAAAATTCCAAGGGAGACAAAAACACCAAATAAGCTTGTTAGGGCAAGCTTTTTTTGTCCACACTGATCTATAAGGATGATGCCAAGAATTGTGCTAATAGTATTCATTAAAGCAACTATTATAGAAAGAGCTAAATATTTGATGGGACTGTAGTACATTTTAGTATTTTACCACAAAATTGTTGAAGTGCTTGTGCATAATGAAAAGAAAACCACAACTAAGTCACTACTAGTCCTTGATACATATCACAACTAGAAAAATTCCTCAAAAGCAGAAAAATGCTATAATTTTCTTTTGAAGCAACAAAAGTTTTCAAAGACTTAAAAAAATGATCTTTAATGCTAAGTAGTTAGTTCATATACCTGAAGACCAATGCCAACAAATAAAGAAAATAAATCAAGAATTATTCCCTTGGACTTCAACAGTTCTAGGTACAATGTTTTTGTATTTGAATGTCTCTCATGAAGCTCTTCTTTCACTCTACCAGAGAGGTACATTCTAGTTTATATATCATTTCCAAAATTGCAATAGATAAAACTTTCTTGTTCTACATTTAGAGAAAAGGTTCTTAAGTGTGCTCTAAAGTCTTTAAGAGACAAGGAATTTGTGTTCAGTGAGATATTTTATATGGATCTACCTTTTTTTTAGCTATTAGAAAGATATCACCAATGTCAAAATATTTATAATTTTATTGTAAATATACAATGCACAACATGTGGAAATGGTATGATACTATTTATAAATTCAACTAGTGTATACTAATCTATGAACTTGTTATACATCAACTAATCCTATTCTCGGTTGTTTTGCTTTCCCAGGGGTGTTCTTAACAATAACATTAATTTGAGTAAAGAATTGAATATCACAAGTTCATTATATAAGCAATACATGTGCGAACAGCTAGCATGGTGACTTTGGCACTATAAGAAGACAGGTAAAGCTGTGACACCCAACATCCACCCCATGTCTGAGGGACCTAAAAAAATACATTAACATTTGGTCAAAAAAATGAATTGTTGATTTGCAATTTTTTTTACTTTCACTAGTTATTTATAAACATAATATATGCAAACAAAGAACTTCTTGATTAAAAAGAGTTATAATCAACACACTCATGTATGAGACATATAGCATGCAAAAATTAGCAATCCTTTTTGGACAAAATCCCAAAGAGATGAATCAAATTTATGTAAAGAAATATTTTGAAAGCAATGGATTTAGTAAATTTTAAAATGCCATAGGTAGTGGTATGTAAAAAGACAATGAAATTGTAAAATTATGGTGCATCGCGAGTCCTATTGCTACAAAGTTTACAAAATAGGATATCTTATTGTGTGGTCTGTAATATTAAGATTGAAAGAAGGCAAGGGAAAAATGGTCATCAAAGTGAAATTAACAATGAATGCCATTATTGTAACTCCCATCGATGCATAAGGAAATCAAAAAATTAAAAAAAATTATAGGAGGAAAAAAATTGAAAAAGATGAAAATTAAGTTTATTGACACAACTGTCATCCACTCATGGATGAATATTGAGTTGGTTTATCTAGGTTACCATGTTTAGCAAAAAAGGCTGCCTTCATTGATGTTTTTCAATAATGAATATACCTGATTGCCTTTATTTGTGGCATAACTGACCACATAGACCATTTTTTGTTGTTATTCCCATTCATTTATTATCAACAATGAGGATTTTCATTACAAAAAACCTGTGCCATCAACAAACTTCAATACTTGTCATCCTTAAATTTGAGTAGCCACTAAAAACCCAAACAAGTTCATCATGGAAAAGATTTAATAGCAACTTGTATCTACATAAGGCTTGGTCTTGATGGTCTAAAAGATCAAGACTAGAAATATATAATAAGAATGAATGAAATGTAAAATGTATATATATATATGTATACATGTATATAATATAAAATAAACCATAAAGGGAAAATCATTAATGTCCAGATTTTCAAATTAAAAAGAAATATTTAAGAGTGCAGGTTGAGGGGGGCTCGTAGAGAAGAATATGGGAATTAAGAAAACAATGCTAATATAGAAAAATGCAGGTTCCAAACGAGAGGGCAGATTCCAATTGTAGCATTACTAATGGCTGCTAGCTAATAGTTCTCACAATGAAATGTAATGATGGCCCTTTCCTATGCTTTACATTTTCTGAGTTGGTTTTTTGATGAAATCTAATGATGACCATTTCCTTTTGTTACATTTTTGTAATATTTATCTCCCAAACTACCAGATTTTTCTCATCAACATTTTGACAATGGACATAATTTGTGTAGATCTTGAGGTACGTCATTTGTGATGATTTCCATGATTTTTATTTCATTCTACAACAATTGGTTTTGTGTTTTCATCTATGGTTGTTTTCATATATGCAGTTTTACAGAAAGGAGTATGGGAATGTTTAAAGCCATACGTGAAACACTTCATTTCTTTTCTCATCATAGATTACATGACATATTTAAATGAAAATAGAAATAAAAAAAACAAATGCCCATCCATGATAGAACAATAATCAAATGAAAAACGTATTCAATATAATTGATCAATTTATTTTTTTAAATAACTTTCAAAATGTATTTGTAGTTGACACAGAAAAGATATAACTAAAGAAATTGCATCTAAGGTAACAACTAGTTAATGTAGTTCTATTGTTTTATTGTATTCTACATATTAAATATAATAGATTAATATAATTTAAATTTATTTTATTAAATTTCTTAAATAATTTTTTTTATAAATTATTATAGGTTGATGATGATTTAGCAGCCAGTGTGATAAATAATTATGACATAATATAATGTTAAGAAATTAAGGTTTACATTTTCTAATTATTTATTACGTTAGTTAGTTGGGTGAGAAGTTATGTAAAATAATAGTTTTAAAAATCCAATGTATTGGATGCAATGTGATAAATGATTATAATGAAACTCTTTTTTAATTTTATTTGCAATGTAAATATTTTGGTATTTTATTTTTACCGCTCTAATAATCATTATTCTGCACTGTGAAAACTAAATACTATTAAACTACTACATTTGTTAAAACCCAAAAAAATAGGCTATGGCTAGAGGAATTCTTTTAGAAAAATCTTAAAAAAGCTTGCATTTGTTTCATACCTGGAGGATTTTGACAATCTTCCTTGTTTCAAATAATTTTTTACTTGTAAAAACTTGTGAAGATCATTTGGTGGGAAATAGGGTGCAAGCATGCAATTATCTCGACATTTTCTTCTTTGAATTCTACAAAATGCACAAGGATAAATAATCTCTTGCACTTTTTGTTCCATCTTAATTAAGTAGCAAAGCAGAGTGGTGTAAAATAAGAAACTATCTCAACTTTTAATTAATGAATGCTTATGTAATGGGGATGAGATTGATTTATGGGAAATAGATACATAGATTATATAGCTCATGGTGTTAGACCGAATATTCTAATGCATTATGCCCTTCAGTTTATAGGTGTAAAATAAATACTTTCCTTGACATGTTGACATGAAACTTTTTGTTTCTGGATTGATCTATAAAAATTCCATCAAATGCTAAATTTTATTAATTGTAGAAAATTTTAATGTTTTAAAAGAAAAAAATGTAATCATGTTTATGTAGCAAGGAGGGCATAATGCTACATTAGCACAATTACAAATTTATTTTATTTAAAACATAAAACATTATACAATTAATAAAATTTAACATTTGATGGACTCTTTATACATCAATCTAGAAACAAGAAACTTCATGTCAAGGAAAGTATTCATTTTACACCTATAAATTGAAGGGCATAATGCTTTAGAATAGCCAATCTAACACAATGAGTTATATAATACATGTATCTATTCTCCCAAAATCAATCTCATCCCCATTGCATAAGCATTCATTATTTTACACCACTCTGTTTTGTTGCTCAATTAAGATGGAACAAAAAGTGTAAGAGATTGTTTATCCTTGTGCAGCCTATAGAATTCAAAGAAGAAAATGTGGAGATGATTGCATGATTGCACCCTATTTCCCACCAAACGATCCTCAAAAGTATTTACAAGTAAAAAAATTATTTGGAACAAGCAAGATTGTCGAAATCTTTCAGGTATGAAACAAATTCTTTTAAAGATTTTTCTAAATGATTGCATCTAATCATAACCTTTTTGCTAGGTTTTAACAAATGTAGTAGTTTAATAGCATGTAGTTTACATAGTCTAGAATAATGATTCTTAGAGCGGTAAAAATAAAAGACCAAAAGATTTACATTGCAAACAAAATTAAAAAAGAGTTTCATTATAATCATGCATCACATTACATCTAATACATTGGCTTTCTAAAACCATTACATTCCATAACTTATCACCCAACTAACTAAACTAATTAGCAAATGTAAACCTTAATTTCTAAACATTATATTCTATCATAATTATTGATCACTCTAGTTGCTAAATCATCATCAACTTGCAATAATTTAGAAAAAAAATATTATTTAAAAAATTGAATAATAAAAAATTTAATTCTATTAATCTATTAAATTTTATATTTAAAAGACAATAAAATAATAAAACGTTAATTACTAATTGTTACATTAGAGGAATTTCTTAAGTTATATCTTTTCCATATCAATTATCTACAAATACAATTGAAAAGTTTAAAAAATAAATTTAAATTAAATTAATCAATTATATTGAATACCTTTATCATTTGATTCTTGCTCCATGGATGAGAATTGGTTTTCTTTATTTCTAAACTTTTTAAAAAATGTCATGTAATATGTGATGAGAAAAGAAATGAAGTGTTTCACGTATGACTTTCAATATTCTCATACTCCTTCCTCTAAAACTGCATATATGAAAACAACCATAGATGAAACCATAGAACCAATGTGTTGTACAATGAAATAAAACTCATGGAAATGACGTACCTCAATATTTTCCACAAATTGTGTCCACTATCAAAATGTCGATGACAAAAATCTATTAGTGTTTAGGGGATAAATATTATGAAAATGCAACAAAAGGAAATGGTCATCATTAGATTTCATAAAAATAGCCACTCAAAAAAGGTAATGCATAGGAAATGGCCATCATTAGATTTCATTGTGAGTACTACCAACTAGTAGCCAATAGTAATACTATAATTGGAATCTACTCTCTCATTTGGAACTTGCATTTTTCTATATTAAGTTTGTGTTTTTAATTCCCACTTTTGTCTCCTTTGTGATTCAACCTTAACATGCACTCTTAAATATATATTTTAAATTTGAATATTTGGGCATTAATGATTTTCCCTTCATGGTTTATTTTATCTTATAATATATTATATACATATATATCTATAAATTTTACACTTCATCAATTCCTTTTAGATCTTTCTAGTCATGATCTCTTAGACCACCGAGACCAAGCATTATGCAAATAAAAGTTCCCGATAAAGCATTTTTGTTACAATCTCTTTCTAGGTTTTTCAGTCGCTGCTTCACTTTGAGGATGACAAAGATTGAATCTTACTAATGGCATAGGTTTTTTGCAATAAAAATCCTCATCATTGATAATTAATGGATGGGAGTAATAGACAAAAGAATTCTATTTGGTCATTTATGCCATGAATAAAGGTAATAAGGTATATTCATTATTGAAAATCATTAATGAAGGTGGGTTTTTATCTAAACATGGTAACCTAAATAAACTAACTCAATATTAAAGTGCAAGTTGATGTCAGTTGTGTCAATAAACTTACTTAATCTTCATATTTTTTAATTTTTTTCCTCCTATAATAGATTTTTTTTTTTAAATCCAATTTTCTTATGCATTGGTGGGAGCTGCAAAAATGGCATCCACTGTTAATTTAACTTTGACAATGATTTTTCCCTTTCCTTCTTTCAATCTATAAATGAAAATCAAAATTTATTTAAACAATTTTTCATCTCCAGCAATGGAAACATTTTTATTTGAATATATACTCAACAAAAATTTATACACAAATTCCTTGTATCAGTCTATTCACCGAAATTAATTCCAATTTTCTCTAACAAATTTTCGGCGCTGTCATAATAGTGGTTTACAATTCCTGAGAGGAACGAATTTTAGCTGAAATCACATATTTTTAGATAATATAATGATTTAAGCCTTAAAAAGTTCCATTTTAAGGATTCCAATTAAAGAGGGTTTGATCAAATCGCCTTAGATCAAACTCCCTTAGATAGAACCTCGCTAGTTTTAAACCATTCTTATAAATGCATCTCCTTTACACCTATCAAAATGCTGATAAAAAATCACTTTTGATTTAGCTTTTGGGGGATCAAATGAATTCATTTAAAATTTATTTCAAATTTTTATGGTATTCCCTAGAACAAGCTATCCAATGAATATAATTTTAATATGTTTTGGTTTTGTTATGTATTTGTTTTTTAAGTTTTATTAAACATAGGTTTTTCATCGAAAATGAATTTCTTTGTTCTTCACATGTGGAAAAATAGAAGATTATCAAAAAAAAATTGAAAAATATGAGTGCACCAGATATTGAAGTCCTTGATCCAACAAAAAATAAAATAAAATTTTGACATATACAAAAAGTTATGCTATACGGTTGCTATGTCTAAATTGTAATTTGTTTGACTTTGAAACTTGATTAAGGAAAAAATATTCAATAAAAACTATCTAACTAAGGGGAAGCACTAGATATTAGAGTTACAAATCTAAATTTTAAAGAATTAGAATTTTATCCTTCATGGAAAAAAAAGTTATGTTATACGGTGTGCGTCACTTTTTAAAAATGTTGTTTTCTGAAAAAAATAAATTTTCGTGGGAGATGGAAAAAGAAGTGCAATTTGATTCCAAAAATTTTGTAAAAAATATTTTTAGAATCTACAGACAAAATTTGATGAGACTCTATTTTGCATCATCTTCAAATTCATAACAGTTTAGCCGCTATAGGTGCCTGAATGTGAACATTTAGTTAAAAATAAAAATTTCAGTGTCCAGTTTGGCCAAAAATTGTAAACCACTATTATGGGGCCACCCTTTTGTTTTTTTGCACACCCCTATTTATCCTCTGGATTTATTTTCATTTATCTTTATTTTATTATTGTATTGTCTTCCCCAATTCCTGCATTGCAATTTACTTCCACATATATTATTTACTTCCAACATAAAATAATATATGTGGGCATAAATTACAACACATGAATTGGGGAAGAGAAGACAATAAGAACACAACCATAGGATAAAATAGGGATGTGCAAAAAAAAAGAATTTATCAGAGGAAATTATAATTAATGCTAGTGAATAGACCGATACAAGGAAGATGTATAAAGTTTTACTGAGTATATATACAAATAAAAATGTTTCCATTTCCAAAATTGCAGACTTATAAATAAATTTTGATTTTCATTTATAAAATTGAGATTGAGATAGATTTGAGGAGTTTGTGAAATTGAAGATTGGTTTTTTGTTTTCATTGTTGAAGATTGTATATTTTGAAATTTGATTCTCAATAATAAAATTTCAATTTTCAATTAAATTTCTGGTGATTTTAAATGATGAAATAGATCGAGAAATTGAATTTACTGCTTATTTCATCTGTCTAAAAAAACATTTGAGATTTGAACTGCATTAAACATAAATTTCAAAAATATTTATTTTTCACAATTAATATGCTTTTTATGAAAAAAATTCTAAGTACTTACTTTCTTAGAACTCATATTCTTTTATTATTGTCATGACATACTAGTCACTATAACATTCCAAATTGAAAATTACATGTATTTCTCTAATTTGATTTAAGAAAGAGGGAGGAAAACATAAAAAAATCTATAGGTTATACCTCGAAACACTAAGGAAAACGTTTAATCCATTTGTGGAAGTGTGATAAATATATATTTAAGAGCATTAGACAAGAAATGATAGATATAGTTGTTTCCTTGGTAAGCTTTCCCAACAAAACAAGGGAAAAAATAATATGTAATCTTCCTTTGACTACAAACTTTGTTATCCTATCTAGCAGAAATTTAAACCTATAATTTAGTAAAAATAGAAAATCTCATATTACAAATCTAACACCCTATACCAAACTTTAGATGAGGCTAAGAAAAATAGCATGCATTCCATTCAATACCTGTATGAATTTGATGCAAAATTAAAGATAGTCAACTATAAATAAATTCAACACTCAAGGCACAACGACTACAAATAACTTCATCACTCAGGGTACAACAAATACACATAAATTCATCACTCAAGGAATAACGAATATAGTCCCAACTATTGGATTTTCCTTTGCACTAAAAGATCGACCTGTCAATGTACGATACAAGCTTCGGTTAAGAACCACAAGAGGCGGTTAGACGATGTCACAAACTGAAGCATTAGTGTTGCAAGGAAGACTAAGGGTCAAACCTTGCCACAATGCCCCCCAGCACAAGCATGGGGTTTGAACCTATGACCAACTCTGTTACTAATTGTTGGGCTTGTCGTTGCACCAAAATATTGACCTATCAATGCTTGATACAAGCTTAGGTTAAGAACCACAGTAGGTGGTTAGACCATGTACCCAAGTGTTAGTGTTACAAGGAAGACCAAGGGCCACACCTTGCAACACCAATGATTATAAATCCCTAGCTATGGTATAAGACATAATGAAAAATCCATTGCTTATCATATGTGAGTTCCAAAAACCTGTAGATTCACCTTTCATCAACAGAAAAAAAAAAAAAGTCATAAACATCTTCATATTAAAGGAAAAATGTGCAACAAATTCAAGGTACAAAATAGAATAATTCAAAATCCATTGCTTATTAGATGCAAGTTCCAAAAACCTATAGTTTCACCTTTTATCAACACAAAAACAAGTCATAAACATCTTCATATTAAAGGAAAAATGTGCAACAAATGCAAGGTACAAAATAGAATAATTCAAAGGTTTATATTCATGTAAGAATTTAGAATATTATTTGCATTGCTATACCATTAATCATGTAGGAAAAAGTTTAAATGTAGCAAGAAGGAAAGTGGAAATTTCAAAACTAATTATAGTAAATTTTTAGTTCAAATCTTTTCAAAGTGTGTGTATATATATATATAATAATTTTATGAAATGTTTCAAGCAATTACAAGAATATTTATAAGAGATTCAATACCTTTCTCATCAACTTCAATTTTAGTAAAGGACAAAAACAATCTTCTCGAATCCAAAAAAGACAACTAACTTCTTAGACATATAATATGCATTTAAATCCACATATAATTTGCATGTAAATCCACCTTATGAATTAACTCGGTCCTTACAAGTAGCATTAAAATGACACACGAATCATGGAGTAATCAATATTTGCACTCGGGTTTCAACAATGAAACAATCCCACAACCTGATGTGATCAGAAGTGTAAGATTTTGTGATAAAGTGATATAAAGCCCCCAATGTGAATCCTATACGAAAGGCTTCCACAACTTCCTGTAAAATATTCTCCAGGTATGGCTCTTGTGGATACTTGGCCTTACTACTCATCATGAAACCCTACACTATCAGTGGAAAAGGGAAGAACACAAAACACCTTATAGACTTGCTGCTATGCAATATGACTTATATTGCTTACTAGAAAATGAATTACATATGCCTCTTTTATAGAGGAATTTAGCCATACAAGAAACTTCTAGAATATAGACCGATATGTTACATTTTTATTATTTTATTTTGGCTGACATATTTATATATTAAAAATAGCAAACTAATACTTATCATCTAGCTGGTAAAATTTACCAGGATATTTGATATGCATGTAACATAAACTTAAATGTGCTTACAAAAAACTATTTCATAACAAATTTAAAAGAATAGAATAATAATATCTCAACAGAAAAAATAAAAGAAGAATATAATGGACTAGAAAGACCAAGGGACACGAAATCTACAACGTACCTGTAGAATTAAATATGATTAAATGTTGAAGGTCCAGTGGCTACTTTATGGTAGACAAGTCAAAGCTACATATAAAGATATTTGTTGAAGGTCTATCAGCTGCTCTACCTATCAAAACTACCTATTAATTTGTGGCTCTAGGTTGTTGTTCACATGGTGAAGTGAGGATACATGATTAATCTTACTATAGACAATGAAGGTATTTATAAAATTTTAGTTAAAATGGTAAGTATTCAATGGTGTTTTTATAATATCTTTAGTCTTAATGATATTATGAAAACATCATTGAATACCTACCATTTTAACTAAAATTTTATAAATACCTTCATTGTTTATAGTAAGATTAACGATGTATCCTCACTTCACCACATGAACAACAACCTAGAGCCACAAATACTAGGTTTTTTTGATACGTAGAGCAGCTGATATACCTTCAACAAATATCTTTATATGTATCTTTGACCTATCTGCCATAGAGTAGCTGGTGGACCTTCAACATTTAATCATATTTAATTCTACTAGTACGTTGTAGATTTCATGTGCCTTGGTCTTGCTAGTCCATTATATTCTTCTTCTATTTTTGTCCGTTGAGATATTATTATTCTATTCTTTTAATTTTTTTATGAAATAATTTTTTGTAAGCACATTTAAGTTTATGTTACATGCATATCAAATAGATATCTTCATAAATTTTACTAGCTAGATGATAAGTATAATTAGTTTGCTATTTTTGGTATATAAATATGTCAGCCAAAATAAAATAATAAAAATATAATGTATCGGTCTATAATCTAGAAGTTTCTTGTAATGGCTAAATCCCTCTATAAAAGAGGCATATGTAATTTATTTTCTGGTAGGCAATATAAGTCATATTGCATAGCAGCACGAGTCTATAAGGTGTTTTATGTTTTTCTCTTGCCCACTGATAGCATAGAGAGGTTGAGTATCCAGGAGAGCCATACCTAGAGAATATTTTATAGGAAGTCGGGGAAGCCTTTGGTGTAGGATTCACATTGGGTGCCTTATATCACTTTATCAAAAAAAATTACACTTTTTATCACATCGGGTTGTGGGAGCATTTCATTGCTAAAACTCGAGTGGAAAAATTGATTACTCCACAATTTTTGTGTCATATTAATGCTACTTGTGTGTTGGGTTACTCAATAGATTGTTCTATCTTATATGTACGAAAAAAGGAGGACCCATGGAATTCTATCATGGGAAGCCTTGTTGTCAGAGTAGTTCTCGGGAAGTCTTGTAGGCCAAGGGGGATGGCAGTTTATGGCATCCTTTGGGACTTTCTTGTTGGATCATGCATAATGTGGGAGCAGTTAAGGACCGAGTTAATTCATAAGGTGGATTTACATGCAAATTCTATGTGTAAGAAGTTAGTTGTCTTTTTTGGATTCGAGAAGATTGTTTTTGTCCTTTACTGGAATTGAAGTTGATGAGAAAAGTATTAAATCTCTTATAAATATTCTTGTAATTGCTTGAAACATTTCATAAAAGTATTTTTTATATATATACACTTTGAAAAGATTCCAACTAAAAATTTACTATAATTAGTTTTGAAATTTCCACTTTCCTTCTTGCTACATTTAAACTTTTTCCTACATGATTAATGGTATAGCATCGCAAATAATATTCTGAATTATTTCATGAATATAAACCTTTGAATTATTCTATTTTTCACCTTGCATTTTTTGCACATTTTTCCTCAATATGAAGATGTTTATGACTTGTTTTTGTGCTAATGAAAGGTGAAACTATAGGTTTTTGGAACTTGCATATGATAAACAATTAATTTTCAATTATTCTATTTTGCACCTTGCAATTGTTGCACATTTTTCCTTTAATATGAAGATGTTTATGACTTGTTTTTGTGTTGATAGAAGGTGAAAATATAGGTTTTTGGAACTCGCAAATGATAAGCAATAGATTTTTTTATTATGTCTTATACCACAGCTAGGGATTTATAATCATTAGTGTTGCAAGGTGTGACACTTGGTCTTCCTTGCAACATTAACACTTGAGTTTGTGACATGGTCTAACCACCTCATGTGGTTCTTAACCAAAGCTTGGATTGTGCATTGACAGGTCGATCTTTTGGTGCAACGATAAGTCCAACAATTGGTAACAAAGCTACTCACAGGTTCAAACCCCATGCTTGTGCTGGGGGGATTGTTGCAAGATGTGACCCTTGGTCTTCCTTGCAACACTAATGCTTGGGTTTGTGACATGGTCTAATTTCCTCTTGTCGTTCTTAACCGAAGCTTGTATTGGGCATTGACAGGTCGATCTTTTGGTGCAACAACAAGTTCAACAGTTGGGACTATATTCGTTATTCCTTTAGTGGTGAATTTATGTGTATTTGTTGTGCCTTGAGTGATGAAGTTATCTATAGTCATTGTGCCTTAAGTGTTGAATTTATTTATATTTGACTATCTTTAATTTTGCATCAAATTCATACAGGTATTGCATGGAATGCATGCTGTTTTTCTTAGCCTCATCTAAATTTTGGTATAGGGTGTTAGATTTGTAATCTAAGATTTATTTTTTTTACTTTCTAGGTTTAAATTCCTGCTATAGAGGATAAAAAAAAAATTAGTCGAAGGAAGATTACATTTTTTTCCTTGTTTTGTTGGGCAAGCTTTCCAAGGAAACAAATATATCTAGCATTTCTTGTCTAATGCTCTTAAATATATATTTATCACATATGGATTCAAATTTTTCCTTAGTGTTTTGAGGTATAAACTATAGATTTGTTTATGTTTTTTCTCCCTGTTTCTTAAATCAAATTAGAGAAATACACGTAATTTGCAAATTGGAACGTTATAGTGACTAGTATATATCATGACAATAATAAAAGTATATGAGTTCTGAGAAAGTAAGTACTTTGAATTTTTTTTCATAAAAAGCATATTAATTGTGAAAAATAAATATTTTTAAAATTTATGTTTAATGCAGTTCAAATTTCAAATGTTTTTTAGATAGATGAAATAAGCAACAAGTTTAATTTCTCAATTTGTTCCATCATTTAAAATAACCAGAAATTTAATTGAAAATTCAAATTTTATTATTGAGAATCAAATTTCAAAATATACAATCTTCAGCAATGAAAACAAAAAACCAATCTTCAATTTCACAAACTCCTCAAATACATCTCAATCTCAATTTTATAAATAAAAATAAAAACTTATTTACAAGTATGCAATTTTGGAAATGGAAACATTTTTATTTGTATATATACTCAGTAAAACTTTATACATCTTCCTTGTATCGGTCTATTCACTAGCATTAATTATAATTTCCTCTGATAAATTCTCTTTTTCTGCACACCCCTAATTATCCTATGGTTCCATTATCATTTATCTTTATTTTCTTATTGTCTTCTCTTCCCCAATTCTTGTGCTGCAATTTACATCCACATATATTATTTTATGTCAGAAGTAAATAATATATGTGGAAGTAAATTGCAATGCAGGAATTGGGGAAGATAAGACAACAATAAAATAAAGATAAATGATAATACATCCAGAGGATAAATAGGGGTGTGCAAAAAAACATATTTTTTCAAAGAAAATTGAAATTAATGCCGGTGAATAGACTGATACAAGGAAGATGTATAAATTTTTGTTCAGTATATATTCAAATAAAAATGTTTCCATTGATGGAGATGCAAAATTGTAAATAAATTTTTATTTTCATTTATAAAATTGAGATTGAGATAGATTTAAGGAGTTTGTGAAATTGAAGATTGGTTCTTTGTTTTCTTTGCTGAAGATTGTAGATTTTGAAATTTGATTCTCAATAATAAAATTTTGAAAAACCCAAGATCATGTCATAGACAAACAAGCACAAGATTGCAAATGAGTAGATATAAGTAGGCCAGTGTGGGTACTTGATTCTCCACCAAACAAGGATACGAATCCTCTACATGAAGTTGTAGCAAGTAACCACCCAAAAAGATATTGTGAGGTGTTAATGCAAGTCAACATTTCTCCAAAATGACTAACTAATTTGACAATGTGAACTAGCATGTTTTGGAATTCGCCTAACTATGATCAATTTAGTGTAAACTATAGGATTTATACACCAAGACCCCCCCTTAAGCATAGCTTTGGTGATTTTATGAAAAATGGGTCCCAGATAGATATAAGCCATGTTAGGTACCCATGCACACTACAAAACTCTCAAAAACAGAGAAAGATAGAAAACCTAGTGGGAAAAGTTATCCTTCAAAATGAGAGAAAGCAAAGAAAAAGTACAAGTGAAAGAAGAAGAAAGATAGGAGGACTCAAGAACCCCCATGAACTACTTCTATCACAAAAGTACAAGAGATATTCCCCCCACAGGAGAGAAAAGGATAGAAGTTCTATAAGACCCCCTTATAATACACATCCTGCTACATTAAGGTTTGATAGTTAGAAAAGGATGCAAATGTAGATCCAAGAATGCTTCACAATGTTCCTTCCCTTGGGAAGAAATGAAACCAACTAAAGATGAAGGATATCTTCCCATGGGAGAAGATGTATGTATGAACTTGAATAGAGTTGAAGCTCATCCACGAATGATGATGATGGTGCCCATAATGTCTTTGACTGTTGCTCAAGAATCTCCAAGCCAATGTTGACATGTGATGAATACAGATGGAATGAATCAAGTATCATAAAATATTCTATAGCAGGGACTGCAAGAACCATAGATGTATAGTGATAAATAGAACCATAAGAATCTAATATTGTAACTATAGAAGCTAATGTAGGTGAAGGAAGAGAAATCATATTTGAAGAAGACAAGGTTGACGCAACTTTATTGAAGTTGTCATATGTAAGAAAGAAGACTGGTGTCCTTAATGTGTGCTCCCATGTCATCAACATGAGACTCTACAAAATAACATGAAATGTCAGGTAGATATGCATCCCAATCATAAAATGCTAGGCAGACTAATATCTTATTGCAAATAAGTGTTGGAAGCTCTCAAAGAAGTAACTTTGAAATTCGATGATTCAACAATAGGGGGTGAAAGAATGATGATTTCCTCTATGTCAATAGGACACTCTATATTTGAATCATGATGCAGGATGTGAGTTGTGATCATAGTAGGATCATGTGGGAAGGGAGAAACATTGTAGTCTCCATGTATTTACCAAAATTTGATCCATAATGCATGTGGACTTTCAATATCCATGATGGAATACAAAGAGGCATCTAAAATATGTAAATCAATTAATCCAAAAATATGATCATGATTATTAAACCATTTATCCTTCTAAGATTGTTTACCTGGTTCAGGGATAAGTCCATACAAATATTCCATGAGATTATGGAACCTGAAATGTTTTAGGATGGCTTCACACCAAGACTTATAGTTTCCCATTTTTACGTTTATTACAAAAGAGTGAGTTTCATATCCGATGATTACAAACAAGTTAAATCCTTTAGACAATAGAAAATTAACACATTAAGAACTCCTCTAGATGAGATGACCCCTAAAACAAATTTTCAGCCTTTATGCCCAACTCACTCAATGCAATCTTAGTGCCTTATTGCCGGTTGTGAGCTATCTTCTTAGGCCAATTGGGAGTTTGTTGAAGGGGTGAGTGAAGGGATGAAAGTGAGGAAAAAAATTCATTGACGATAAGTGATTTGCAGGTCCATTGAGGGCGAATAGAGACTGAGCCAAATAATGAATGAAGTCATTGTTGGACACCAAACAATGAATGCACCCACTCTTAATCGTACTCTCCAATCTACTCACGACTCTCTTATTATCTGCTTTTGATCATGTTGGGCTAGTGCTAGGAATGGATGTGGGTTGTGTTGGGAAGTGATCAAACTCCACATAGATCCACAAATCGTTTCTACAAAATAGAACTCATGCCTCTTCTTTGGCATGGGTTGATTCTTCCCGTATGAGCTAGGTAGGTCAAATACTATTGCCATCCTCCCTCATGCCTACAGTAGTTGTGTGCTCAAGCGTTAAAAAAATGACTTCAATCATTCTTTCACTTGATTGAGCTTGCAATCAAGATCAAGAAAGGGGAATGATGGGCCTTTCTCATCCCTTCAATCGGCCAAAAAATTGAGACATTGAAGTCTACAATTAGATAAACTAGACATAATTATTATTTTATTTTAGTTGACATAATTATATACTAAAAATTACAAACTAAAAATTATCATCTAGTTGGTAGAAATTACCAAGATATATGTTTGATATGCATGTAACATAAACTTAAATGCTCTTACAAAAAACCATTTCATAAAATATTTAAAAGAAAAGAATAATAATATCTCAATGAATAAAAATAAAACCCTAATTCTAACAACTATATCATTGTTCATTTTATCCTTTCAAAGCAATGATTTTGATTCATTTTTAAAGCATCAAAAGAAATGTGAATACTTGCCTTGTTCAATTGTTAACTCTAAAAACAAACTTTAGTAAGTTTTTCCTAAAGTTCATTTTAAGTTCCTTGTTGCAAAAAATGAAAGCTTTCAAGAGTTGTTCTTTTAGGATCCAAAAAGTAAGTTGGTTCAAAACAAAAATTAAAGCATACAACGAAAGTCTTAAGCATTCAAAAATGCTTTTGATTTCGAGTTTTAAGGCTTCAATCCTCTTTGGCTCCAAGATTTGTTCAAGATTACCTCTTATCTTTCAATGTTGTAAATCCCTTACGCAAATGAAATCCCTCCTCATTGTTTTTCCTTCATTTACCCATTCCTCATTTTCCTATTCCATAGTGGATTGGTGTCACTTGTGAGAAGTGACCCTTTTCCAACCCTTGACAAGCTTTATGTGATGAATATTATGTAAGATGCTATGAAGTGAATAAAATTAGCTCTCAATTGAAGAGAGTAACTTTGCTTCAAGATTGTGGATGGATTGTTGATGAATAAGCCTTCTATTTATAGAATACCATGTTAAAAGAATGCCCAAAAGAGAGCAATGTGGGACAAAGATTCAACCAATGGGCAAGTGCTATTTGTCAACATGTGAATGGTTGAGGAATGTGCAAGTTTTGGTCAATGTGCCAATAAATGAGATTAGTTGGCCTTTTCAAATTCAAATTTGGCTTGTTGGAGGGAGAAAAAGAGAGTTAAATTCCAAGTGGGGGACATGTAAGAGGGGAGTTAATTCCATGTTGGAAGGGACAAGTCAACTTGTTTTGAAATTCAAACTTGAGGGAATATTCTCCAAAGATGCCTTGTTGAGGGAAAATAAGGATTTAATAAATGAGTTAATTGATTTATTTGTGCAATTGAGAAAAGCTAGAGGATGTGATGGGTGATTAGATTATATTAATCATGGTTTGATTAATTTAAGATGATGATTAGTTGTTTGACCCATTTGACTTATATACTTTGACTTATTTAAATAAAAAAGGAGGAATATGAACTTTGAGATTTAATTAAATAAAGGTTTGATTTATTTAATTAAAAGGATGATGTAAGATAAAGGTTGATTTATTCAATTTAAAGGAGATGAACTTAGGAGATGATTTATTTAATTAAAAGATGGAATGTTAGGATTTGATTAAAAATTGATCTATTTAATCAAATGAGGTAATGATTTAATTAAATAAATTGAATCTATTGAATTAAAGGATGAAATGTTAGATTTAATTAAACATTAGCAGGTGATTATTTTTGACATTTAAACACAAGTAACCATTTTAGAGTGTCTGAACCCTTTTATCTTTAATATAGAGTTGAAATAGATGTATGTTTATGAAAGTTCATAATGTGTTTTATTTTCCTATTTCACAAAAGGTGTGCATTGAAAAAAAACAAGAGCATCTACAAACATACTTCAATAGGATATAGAGTTTGACAAGTAATATATTACACCTATTTTGTTTTTATATTTCTAGTATGTTTTTTTATAGTGCACAAAATGTTAGAAAAAAGTGAACAAAAAAAATTATTGTATACTATCATAGATGTAGAAAGTTATGAATCAATGAATAGGAATGAGTTCTAAGTTTTCCAAAACACCCCAACATGGATGTGTCCATCCTTTTACATACTAGTGAAATGTATTAAAAGTATCTTTAAAAGAAGGCTCGAAGACAAAATGCATGGTTGTACTTGATTCAAGCTCTTCTTGCTTTCAATCAAAACATAAAGGACTGCCAATTTACATTTCTCTAGGATATCCATCTAAATAGTAGGTTGTCCATCTAAATGATAGTCCTTTCATTGGTCATCTTTCATATGTCTTCTGAATGTTCTTTCTTTTGGAGTTTTTGGACCCCTTGCATACTATCATCCTTCAATAAATTTAAAGTAGTGTTGGTCAAGGTCACAGGATGTATGAACCACATCCCCTGGTATGCATAGTGGCATACCTAATACATATACATCTATGACATGGCCTAGATATGGCCTGGAAATTGTGCCTAGTTGTATCAAGAATTAGGTTAATTTTAGAGATGTGTCAGATACATCTGGATATTGCATTCTGAAAATTTGTATCATTTCAAGGTAAACGAATATTATTAACTATTCTGATCTGAAATGACAACCATATATGTGTCATAAGATTTGAAACATTTACATTTCTTACTATTGTTAACCCTCAAGCTTCAAGTGCAATAAAATGATAGGAAACAAGATTGAATAGCCTCAAGTTAGAGACATAAAGAAACTTTATTGGTAATGTTCATTGAAATGGATGGTTCCACCATTGCATAACATTGTTATGGGCTCAATTTTTAATTTTCATATACTGTAAAAGCTAGAGTGGAAACTCTAGGTTTGTGAAATATTGAATTCGTTCTATAGAAACAAAATTCCTTTTGTAGCCTAACAATGTTGTATTTTTATGAATGATCTAATTGCTTAAAAATGCAAAATAAACAAAACTATTGAAACATCCATTTAGGCAATACATAGAAAAGAAGAAACCTTGAAAACAAGGTGTTATTGTTAAATGAGGTGAAAAATGTGTTCAATGATGTGTCACATCTACCTTTTCTATAGTGCCTATTCTTTTAGAAGAGCTTCCTT
The DNA here is from genome assembly GCA_007258455.2 of Sequoia sempervirens. Classification (NCBI taxonomy): domain Eukaryota; kingdom Viridiplantae; phylum Streptophyta; class Pinopsida; order Cupressales; family Cupressaceae; genus Sequoia; species Sequoia sempervirens. The sequence goes on from VDFB02081350.1 coordinate 232,944, forward strand.
TCTCATCAAATAAATTTACATATTGAATGCCATGAACTTTAGCAACGTGAATCCATAAAAGCACTCATAACAAGCTCAACCAATAATTGTGTACTATATGGTCTCATATTTGGTAATATCAATAAAAAGTAATGAAATTGATGTATGTTAATGAAAATTGTTAATGTGTTTAATTTGTTTATTTTGCAGAAATTGTTCATTGAAAAACAACAAGAGCATTTAGAAACATACTTCAACAGCATATAACAATACACCAGTAAGATATTACTTGTTATATTAGTTCTTACTTGTTATATTAGTTACACATTATCTATTATCTTCAACTATTACATTTATATAAATACATATTATAGTTTTAATGCACTTTTTTAAATAACTTGTCCACGGGAGAAAGAAACAATATTCAAACTCTCTTTTGTAAGTGAGGTACTACAAGTATTTTTGTAGATCCCAAAAAAGGAAGCCCATTTATTTCTTCAAATTTGACTAGGTAAGTTCTCCATTTTAAATTTTGCATGATAAAATATTCATGATACCTTCAACCAATTTTTAGGAATAGAAAGATTGACCGCTCTAGGATTCTTATTCTTCTTTTTTAATTTACTTTATAGATATCATTGCAAATATTTGAAATCTCCATCAAAATAATATTTAAAAAAATTCCTTATATACATAATTATTTCTATCATGGCATATATGCCAAACAATTCTATTTATTTTTTAATAGAATGATCACAATCTAATAATAGATGGTGATTATTTTCTTACTAATGAAGATGAAGAGGGCATCTCCTATGGCTAATTAATTGATTTTTTCTCAAGTTGGTTACAACTCAAAAACATTTTGATTATAGGATAGTAATAGAAAAACACTAGCCTTGGCCAAACTTTTAGATTTCCAAACATTATATGAAAGAAAATCAGACATTTATGTTAATTTTATTTTTAAGAATTTTTCTTAACCCTTTTTTTTTTACTAACTACCCTTCACTTCCATCAATATTTTATCCCACCTTATCACTTTTATTTTTCCCAATAGATCAAAAGTTAAATGAAAGACATTAAAGTTTATCTCCAACCGGATTGGATTATCAATCTCAAGATTTGAAGGTAAAGATTTTCAAATTCTTATATTTCCATAATTTTAAATAACTTTCTCTAAATAATCCAAAAATTTAGAACCTTTCCTATTTTAAAGAAGATATATTATTAAAATTAGGATTACAATCAAAAGAAGTATTGGGTGACCAATAGTCTTTCTAAAAAGAAAGAATATCCCAACATATCAAAAGTTAAATGAAAGACATTAAAGTTTTCTCCAACCATATTATCAGTCTCGAGATTTGAAGGTAAAGATTTTCAAATTCTTATATTTCCATAATTTTAAATAATTTTCTCCAAATAATCCAAAATTTTAGAACCCTCCCTATATTAAAGAAGATATATTATTAAAATTAGGATTACAATTAAAAGGAGTATTGGGTGACCAATAGTCTTTTTAAAAAGAAAGAATATGTCCATTGTAAATTTTTAATAATATATACCACACAGTTGCCCTTCTAAATTCTTCATTCCTTCTCAGATAATAGACATAGATGGAAGATTGATATAATCATATTATTAATAAATTTTAACGAATACTTGAAGCTTAGAATCTTACTTCAAGAACAATGATAACTTTAAGAAACCCCCCTAAAAAAAGAAATAAAATCTTCGAGAATCTTTCAATTTTTTAGGAAAAAAATATTAATTTCTATTGGAAAATATTTCCTTTTTCTTGAAAAAAAATATTAATTTTAATTTTGGAAAATATTCAAAAATAATAAGAAAATGCATTAATTATGATGGCTAAATTATCCAATATAAAAATAGTTATCATGGAAAAGTAGGAGCCCGAGGGTAGAAATTATTGATGGGTTGAAAGGGTAGACTATAATATTTACTTTCCACCATTGTTTTAAAATATAATATAATGGCCCTCATTGTATTTTGATAGGTAAAATGTACCCATATTCTCATGGACTCAAAATTGCTTTTAGATCATTGATCTAACAACCCTTATTGTATTCTATAAGGTAAAATTTACCCACAATCTATAATGCTCATGAGACCCAAAATTGTGGGCCCCATGAGCATTACAGATCATTGGTACATTTTACCTCGTGGAATACAACAAGGGCCATTAGATTATAATATAAATTAATGGTGGAAACTAATGAATAGAAATATGGTCCTAAAGCAACTAATAATTATGATATGCTATTGGCAAATTAATATAAATTTCTACTATAATTTATAATAATTATGATATGCTATTGACGAATTAATATAGATTTCTACTATAATTTATAAATCACTGTACAAGAATAAAGTGAAGATGAAGATATAAATCTCCAAACAACTTTAACTAATAATTCCTTACTAAAATATTCATCATCTTTAATGCTTAATCCCATTTTATTAATTTGATCATTCCCACCAGTTGTAGTCTAAACATTCTTTCAAGTTACAGCCAAAATTTGCACCAGCATCTGCCCAGTTTAATCCAACTTAAATGCCGTGTTTTTGGTGTTCTTTTATGTGTTTTCAACTACTGCATAAGGCAAATACTTGTCACTCACCATCCTTGCAAAAAGATGGGTGGTTGATGCTCCCCTTAGATATGGAGCTTATGTCGTTTTATGCAGTCTTCCTAAAATATTAATATAGGCATCATAGAAAATATTAGAAACAATGACCGCACTTCATCGGTAATATAAAAACGAAATGCTACTATAAATTTACTTCGTCCCATCTCACACTACTCATGTTTTGAGGGTTTGGGCGATGTTTCTTTCCAAAACTCTAAAAAAGCTATGTTCTATTCGGTATTGGAAAGGGATCCTTGAAAATTCTAGAAGTAGACTAAATATTAGCACCTGCTTTTCTTGACTGCAATGTGGTTTTTCCTCTTTTACAGTAGGGGATTTTCTTTCTTAAGCTGTGCTTTCGTCTTATTTATTCTTCCTTCTCTCAAATCTGCCAAGATTTCTATTTCCTGTATCTAATTCCTTGGCATTACTGTTATAATTTAAAATTTAGAACTATTCCAAAGCATCTCTTGATTCACTTTAAAATTTGTTTGTTATTTTATTTACCTTAAATTATCAGGTAAACTGAAACATTGGTTGGCATTTTTTTCATAATTTTTTTATATACTCTGATTTCTTAGGCAATCTGAAGCATCCACAAAGCTTTGTCAAACACAGATCTCTTGAAAAAAAGAAAAAAGAAAAATAAGGTCCAGAAAAATACAACAAATTGAAGCCTACGAGTGCAATTTCCAACTCTTTTGGTTTGTAATTGATATACATTTCAGAATTATTTCCTCTAACCAACACAGATGTTTTATCAATTACAATAGAGTGCAGCTATTTATTTTTTGAAGGGTTATACACATACCTTTCTAGATGCTTAATTCTTGCATCTCCAGCAATTGTTATGTCTTCCTATTCCTCCATGAAATTCTGGTTCAATTCTGCCCTGAAATTGGTGCTTATTCTGCTTGCTTTGTTCTACATACCAACAACTCTGCTTTTTAACTCTTACTTTCCCTAGCAATATATTTTTATACTTTTGAACTCCTTTCTTCTTCCCCAATTCAATGGATATAACTCAAGGAAAGATGGTTATATTTAAGAAATAGTGAGTAAAAATACAAAAGGCCAAATGCATTTAACCTTCTAAATTGTAGGCCTCCCACTTTTTTTTTAAGTTAACGACAGAGGTATTCTGTCACCCTGTCCAACAGTCTATATCTTAGATACTTGAGATGAACAGAAACAAGACTAGTCATTTTGTTAATAATCAATATTTAGAGTTTTGTCAAGAGCGCGTGAAAACGTGTCTGACATTTTCCATTTTTAAATGGAAAGTCTGTGGACCCGAAATTATTAATGGACACGTCGATATTCTCCATGGAGAAGAATGTAAAGCAAAGCGAAAATCAAGGACGCTTTAAGAGACTATCTTTCCTTATTACAATTTCTTACTAATCTTCATTAAGGAAATGCTAGATAAGAATGGAATACTGCGCCTGAATTCTAAATTTTCACTTACCAAAAAGTCATTAAAGACGTATAAAACAGGAAAGGGAAATAATAATGCTTTTTATTATCATACTTTTCCAAATATAACAAAGTTCAAAAAGTTGTGCTGTACCAGTACACCAATTCAGTTATGTAGGAGATCATCTTTATACAAACATTTTAAAACCCTCAACTAGGTGCAATAGTTACGCCGATAGCAGGATATACTTTGGCAGTATATGGAAGGGCAGGGGAAAAATCGCAAGAAAAATGTAAATTACTTTTCTTAAGACTAATTATTTATAGCAGAAGTCAATTGATGATGGGATGCAAGAAGATTTGAATATGAACAAATGGAACTTTATTTAAATCGATATGCTATGCTAAATGGTGTCACAACACATCCTTTGAAAATGAGCTTAAAAGCTCTCAACCTAGTTAGAGTTTCTAGTACAGATCTCCAGCTTTCTTATTAACTTCAATATTTATCAACCAATATTGCTCTTCATTTTTCCAACTACTTGTTGGTATATAGATCGGCCTCCCTTGTCAATGTGTATGACTTCTATTTTTTCAACTTTTTGCACGCTTAGACCCACCTATACTTGTCCTCCCCCACTAAAGATCAGCCTCCTTTGTCAATGTGTTCTACTTCTTGATTTTCAGCTCCTTCTAGGATTAGACCCACCTTTACTTGTTCTCCCTCATTTCTCATTGATTGTTTTGTCTATTAAAAAGAAAATTAGTTTCTCCAATGTTGTTTTGTCATCATTTTCTTTAGCTTCATTTTCTTTTATGAATTTCTTCCATTCCTTATCTTTGCATGGTGTTTATAAGGCTTTGGTTACCCACAAAACAATTCCTTTTCTTCATTGTCCTCCTTTGTCACTCTCATTTATATTTACAATAATGGTAGGCAAAAATTTATAGCAAATAGAAAATTAATGCATAAGGCAGATGTAAAACCCAATTCCTACAACCTTTATGATCACCCTCCCTGAATGCTGTAATATTCAAATCCACGCTAGTGCTCTGGTAGACATGCATGCAAAATACGAAAGCATAAACAAGGTGTGCGAATTGTTGACAGGATTCCACAAGGAAATGTGGTCTTATGGATTGCAACGATACAGGGTATGCACAAAAAGATTCATTGCAGAGGCTTTAGAAACTTTCTAGCGGATGGAAACAGCGGGATGAAGTCAAATTTCACAACCTTTTTCAGCGTCCACCCAGCCTGCACCAAAATGGGAGCTTTGGAACAGGGTTTGGACATCTAACGAGAATGGAAGAATTTGTCAGAGTTTGTAGTTGCAACTACCCTGGTAGACATGTATGCAAAATGTGGTAGCATTGCCTATTTAATGGGAAAAGACATAGATCTATTGTACAAGCCAAAGGACCCAAAAATAAATTAGCATTCATGCCTTTAGCCTCCAAGCAGACGTAGATATAGAATACACAGAAAAATAAAAGTTTATTTTCTTTATGCCAGTATGGTAAATGGTCAATCAAACCAATCATACCTGATCATTAAGCTTCTTCTCAAAGAGAAAGCTGCAGACCCGCCCCTCATAATCTCTTTGTCACGCCTCTCAATCTGGATTATCTTGCCCTCCTCCAAGTTGCGCCCTAGAATTTCCTTTGAAAGCTCCTCTCAAAATGCGGTCTCATGAAATACAATCATAGAAGGGTCTGCACAAAATGGATTCGTTGAAAAGGCTTTAGTAATTTTCAAGAAAAAGCAATTTACAGCTTGCCAGCGCCATACGTGCCTATGCCAGGATAAGCACTTTGGGACCGAGTATTCACACCCTCTGGAAGACAGGTATGCAAAATGCGGAGACACAGACAAGGCACATGAACCATTGACAGAAAGCTTCAGAGAGATGTGGTCTCAGGGCTGAAATGAATGTAGGATATGTGCAAAACGAATTTATTGGAGATGCTTTAGAAACTCTCAATCAATTGATAGCGGCAGGTGTGAAGCCAAATTCCTCAACCTTTTCCAGCATCCTCTCTCTGGGTAGATCTGGATGCAAGACGCAGAGACATAGATGAGACACATGAACTGTTTAGTAGAATGACCAAAAGAGATGGGTCTCCTGCACTGCAACGTTTTGCAGTCGATCTATTGAAGAGGCACAACCACTTCCAAGCAAATGCAATTGGCAGGTGTGAAAAGCAAACCTCGCAACCTTTTTCCAGCATAAAAGATTGAAATCTTTTGTCAGATCCTATAGTTGCAACTACCCTAGCAGACATGCTTGGACATTGTGGATCCTAAACAAGGCACGCCATTCCTCGTAAAAGCAGGACCAATCTTCGCACCATTCCCTACGCCATCCTTATTGGCAATGCCATTCCTGTCATTAATTGGGGTTGTCAGTGGAATATGGCCCCTATGTTCTGCGTAGATGTTTTATTTATCATCTCCCTTCAATGACTCCAATGCCCAACAATCCTCATTTAATGCAATTGAATTGATTTTTATTGAAGTGAGGGGGAGGCGGTGGGAGAGGGAGAGGGAGAGGGAGAGGGGGAGGGTGAGGCGGCGGGCAGGCAGGAGGGAGAATTCACCAATATAAAATGTGGCTTTCCCCACACGATTCTGGTGGCTTTCCCAGACGATTTCCGGCATCCGAGGCTTTCCCTAGATGATTCTCGACGTCAGACAAATGACAATTCCGGTGGGATTCCCACCCATAATAGCCTATCGGATAATTATCTTTAACTAACTGTATTTATGATGTTAGTATTAACAATAATATTAATAGTAACAATAATTGTGTTATTAATATTAATATGGAGGGAAACATTAATGTTAACAATTATAAACTACAATATAATATTTTATGGAGAGTGAGATTGGCACAAGCATCATCATGATTAATAATGAATAATAATTTTGATAATGATGCAAAAACAAACATATTGTTGGGAGATATGAACATCAATTTTGAAGGATAATATTATTATTAAACAGTAACATGAAAAGTAATCATATTAAGCATAGTAGTAATAATATCATTATTTTTTTGAATGATAGCAATATTGGAAAGATAATATAATTAATGAGAAAATTCCTTCCTTTGGTCATAATATTAATATTCTCTAGTGCCAACGGTGTTTGGTGGTAGCAACAAGTAGTATGATATTAACATTAAATATTAAAATCAATGTTAATATTAGGAGGGACATAATACTAATGTTATTAATATACATAATATTCAAATTAAGATTATATAGGGATTATTAATAATTAATCTTACCATTAAAAACAGTAAATATTGATATTTATAAGTAATACCTGAGTAGGTAGTAAATTTGATAATAACATTAATGTTAACACGAAAATTAGTATTAACATGAGCATAATATATTCAATACTAATGTGTGTATTAAGGTTAATGTTGGGTTTTCTTTGCAAAATATTTGGGCATAACAGGTATCTTGTGTTGCAAAATTTTAATATAAATAGTATTTTTTCGTGGTTTTCTCCCTTAAGCGTTTGCACATTAATTTGGTATTCTTATTGTGTTCTTAATTGTTAGATATTGCATGGTTGTTATTGTTGTGATTGATTAAGTTTGAAAAATAAAAATTTGCATTATACTGATTCACCCTCCCCCCTCTCAATATAACCATGTGTTCATCAAAAGACCTTCAAAACCACAGAAAACTTCATCGCATACATCATTTTCATGAAAATTAAAAGGCAAAAAACAATGCTAAAATGCCAAAAAATAGAGATTTTAGAGTGTTTAACCAATGAATGATGGTGACTAGGGAGGAACGTTGTCATATGATGGTTGATGGTCATACGATGTCGACCACCATAACCATGTGATTTTGAATTGTTGGTGATGATGGAACCCCTAAAAAAATGCTTTGTGTTACATCCAAAAATTTGGTTAATCTCATGCCCCTGGGCTTAAGGTTTTGTCTTTCCTCATTCCTTATGGTTTGTAATGCTAAAACCTTCTTAAAAAACCTTAAGTCTAATACCTGTTGCAATGTTATATTTTGTAGTTGACTTGCTATGCCTATTCCTGGTCATGTTAAAGGAAACTTGAATCATTGAAATCCATTGAGTAACCAACCCCATGTGGTTAGGATCTCCTGCTACCCATCGCTAAACCTTTTTGCATGCCTAGGTCCTCAAAATTTCTTTATTTTAAAAGGTTGATTTATCGACCTTGTTTGGCCTTTACATCCTTTGAAATAAGGGGTTATCTATCTGTTAAAACCTTATCTTATGTTATCCTAGGCAGCCCCCTTTGTTAAAAACAACTAAGCACACATGCCTATTTCCATTCACATGAATCATCACTCATCGCCAAAGTCATTCTTACCACCAGGTTCTTTTCAGTGATGAGTGATGTGCTAAATGTCCTTCACATATCACATATCATTAAATTCCTTTGCTTCCTTTGTCCCATTACAGCAATGCACAGTGGATATTTTCTTTTCTTCATATCATATCATTGCAAAAGCATTCCATCACATTTTTCAATTGCAGTGACGAGTGATGGGAATATGTTGAATGAAGTGGCAAAATCTTGCCACTTGTCAAAGTTTGGTGGTATCGCTATTTTCCCCATCTTTGAAAGCACTCCTGACTCCAAGTCAGTTAAAGTGATGTGTGATGGATTACGGGTACATTATGGCATTGCTGGAAAATCCTCTTCACTGAAATGCAAATGCAACTTTATTACTTTTCTACGGCAAGTGATAAGGGATATACCATATACAAAGGAGTATTCCCTTCAGTGGGCTATTGTTGTTCATCATTGTAGTTTGGAGATGGCTTAGGAGCATTACTGCAATGAGCAACAAAGTGTAGAAGATATGGTAAATATGTGGATAATTACATGGCACCTTTTCAAGTTGTCATCATTGTTTCCAAGTATGAATGAAAAGAAAAGTGGCAAAGCTTGAGGAGTATCATTGATTATGTTTTAAATAAAAATGATTGATGGCCAAGATTCAAAGCTGAGAAGCTAGTTGTCAAATCACTTGTGCGAGCCTTCCTTGAACATTAATGGCTACACTCTCTAGTTACTCTACTTAATGCAGATCATTTACTATTTTATCTCACTATTTGCAACCATCAAGAGTTGAGAAATTGGTTTAGAGCCATAGAAGAAGCATGTGAGTCTAAGGCAAGTAATTGCAAAGATATTGAAGTAATTGTCCCAAGTGGGTAGGTGTTTTTACTTGATCTATTCCAATTATGCATTAGTTGGCTTGTGAGTTCCGAATTCCTAGGGTTGGAAAAAGTTTCAATTTCCTTTATTTTCCACTTAGATTAATAAGAATTGCATAGGTCTCAGGGTTTCGTTTTACAAATTTCAATTTGAGAACAAACCAGTGAATTTTCCTATAAGTGAAGGTTTGCTAGCTCTTGTTCCATTTTCTATGAAAATGAGTAAGCCTAGTGAGTCTGTCCAAGTAGTCAAGAGGTCTAGGAGGATACACTTGAAATTGAAAAAGAAACATCAAGAGATCCTACAAAGCCAAAAGAGAATAGGAGAGCATGTATGAAGTATATGAGGGGCAGTGTCAAGAGCACTTACAACCTAAGGAGTAGGGTTGTTGTTCATAACCAGGGTGAGTCTGGTGGGAAATTGGCTAAGTCTTGAGTGAAGAAGAAGAATAAGTACCACAAGGCTTATGATTCTTATATGGGGAGGCATAACTCTTCTAGGGAGGATTCGACTAGTCCTTTCAGTGATGAAGGAGATACTGACCCAGAGTATAGCCAACACCTTGTCACTCTGGCATGTTGAGAGTATTATGATGATGGAGAGGTAGTGGCTTCTCTACTTTCAACAAGAACAAGAAGGGGATGTGCCTACTTTGATTCTGAATAATTAGAGTACCACCCCAGTTCTATTTTTGTTTTTGATGACACCCCTACCACAACAGTGGGTTCATCTTCTTCAGTGAACGTGTAGGTTTTTGTCTTGGGTGTTGACATGGAGAATCTTCTTTTTTCAATGTGGACGAGAGACTTTGGTGTTGTTGCAATGACGAACAATGCCTTTTGGAAGGTTGGTTGATCTTCTTCAATGAACTGCACGGGTTTTGTCTTTTGTCTTCCCCCCACTTTGTAATATGCAAATATAACCATCTAGGGGATTGTCTGAAATTGAAGTTTAATTAAGTGTTAAATGAAAATATAATTGAATATGTAATTTGGTTGAATTATTGTTTCCCCCATGATTCTATTAATGGGAGTTCAGGGCTAGTTACAAGGGTTCAAATTTTGGGTCTCGGGTGGTCTAGGTTGAAGACTAAACTCTTGTAAGAGTAGTTTATAATTAATACACAGATGAACAGAATAGTATGAAGTCTAGGGTATAGGATAACTTGTAATAAGCTTAATTAGTTCTACAATAGCTCTACAACATATGAATGAAAATGCAAGTTTGGAAGCATATTTCTCTCCTAGGTATCTTGTTTTACAAATTATAAATGAAATGATTAAGGGTATTTTTGTTTATCTTCAATCATTTTGGTTGAATGGGTGACTTTATTTATACTTTGATTTAATGAATTAATTAAATGCTTAAATAAGATCATAGGTTTGTGAGGGAAGATTCTAGGATTGTTAAGTAGTTTTGCTGTTGATATAGTAAGTTGAGTATTGTAATGCAATTTGTCAATAGTCCACAAATGTTGAGTCTGAATTGCTAATGTATTATAGATTATTACTATTATGACTCTGATACCCAAAGATAAGCATTGGTCTATTTGTTTGGTTATCTTAATATAAGTGAGTAGGTCCTACACTAGACCATGAACACAAAATATGAATAAAAATCATCTAAATACCTTCAATCACAACATATCATTATGAAATATAATTTTATTCCTTGCTATAGATAGTAATTTTCTTAGGGGTCAGCCAAATCCTTGATGAAATTATATCTATTTTCACCTTATAAGAATACGTCTATTTTTTCAAATGTTCTTGATAAAATGGCAGAAGAATATCATATGAAAATTATCAAGATCACCCTCCTAGGTTTCACAGAGCTTGAAGAGTAGAAGTAAGGGCCTAGTAATCCTTACTTGTTTGTTGGCCAATCCTTACTTATGCTTATCATTGGATTGTGGGAAATTCACAGGTATTAGGTGAGATCAAGTTTGGTTCTCAAAAAATAACCAAAAAATTGGTGACTCTACTAGGGATATGCACTTAGCAATTTGTTTGTAGACTGTCCTATCAAAGAGTCAAATATTTTGCTAGTACATATTCATCTTTCAAGTTTAGCTTTGGAATTAGTGCGAAATTTCTCTGTTATGTTGCTTAGGGTTTGTTGTGTTTCCTGTGAAACTTTCAAATTTTGTCAAAGATCTACCATAATTTCATGAATATTTTCATAATTTCTCACTAACTATGGGTGGCGACTTCAAGATCTTTGCACTAGTATGCATTATTTGAGAGAATCCAATAAATTAGAGTAAAAAATTGTTGAGAAAAGTTGAGGCGAACTTGAGCTCACATTGTGAAGTACCTTGATGGAAGGTTAGAAAGAAAGTTTCAAAAGACTCTAGTACTATCTTGAGAGAGTAAAAAAAAATATTAAACCTGAACACCTAGTTCAGATATTGAGTATTTGAAAATGGAAAGGGTTTTGTTGCAAAAAATATAAAGAATTCATGTGTGATCCTGATATTGAAGAAGACTAAGGGGGAAAGTAACCTTTGACAAAAACTTCATATTTTTGAAGATCATTCCTTTGTAAAAGGAGGTGGCGACTCTATGTAACGAACCTGATGAAATTGTGATGATAGCTTCAAATCTACAAATTTTTCCTATTAGAAGCATAATATACAGTAACTGCAACATATCCAGGTATTTCCCTTATTTTGGTTTTCAAGAAGCATGTAAATTTGTGTGAAAACCATATTGAATGATTTGGAAAACTTTTGGTTCCCTATTAAGTGAATTGAGCACTAATACAGGGAATGGTAGTGATTATTTTGAGATACTTATAGGATATAATTTGAAATATGTGTATTATGTTGAAGAAGTATGCTTGTTTTGAAATCTTCCCAATAGAAGGCTTTGAGGTACAAATGTATTTGAATTGTGCACTTTAAAGTGATGGTTAAATCAAGGAATAGGGCAGTGAATGATCAAATATAGAGTTGATGTTTTGAGGTCTATAAAAGGTGTAGAAAATGTAGCATTCCCTTGTATCTCCATGTGGAGTGTCAAGTGAGAACATGAAGAATGTGTAGCCTATGTCACACTCTTAGAGAAAGTTCTCTATTAGGAGGTATAGACCGTTGAATTTTGATGATATCCAGGGTTTCCCAAACCTCATTCCTAATGATGTTAGGGAAAAATTGCCAAAATTCATAAGGAAAAGTTCAAAGCTAGCTTATAGACATTTGTATACGTTTATGGACTTGATGGGATACATGAGGTAATTCATGAAGATGTTGTCGTGAAGCTTTTTGTTCAATCTCTAAAGGAGGATGCTAGAGATTGGTTTTCATATTTACCAATATGTTCTATTTTTTCATGGAATGAGTTCATGGTAACATTTATAGAATAGTTTGGTAAAAGGATTAATCCAACTTCAGTAAGTGTACCATAGAAAAATGGATCATTGACATTTTCATGGTCTTTAAGGTCTTTCTCTCATGATGCTTGATATATTTTGCTTTGATTTAATGTTGCAATGTAACTTCTATATTCACATGAGGTCCTTAATATTTAAATTATGGTGTCTTGTGAAGGTGTTGTGAAGTGTTGTAACACATTTCTACAATTTTCTAGACTCTTTTCATTATAATTCACCTAAAAATCACCTTTCCATCACTTATCAAGTCCTATTCTTGATCCGATGGACATTTTTCAATGAAAATTGAAGTGTCTTATTTTTCTCCAGAATCAGCACCATCAGGAAGAGCTCGGCGTCCTGGTTCCAATGCAACTCGAACGGAGCGAAAAGGAGTCTGTTTGCACGAGTTATGGCCGGTCAAACCTTGGGTCAAACTGGGATCAGAGGCATCCAGAAGGCAAAAAAATGATGTCGTCAAAAGTTGTCGAAGTCAGTGTCATCGCGTAGAGCTCGTCAAGATGATTCCGACGGTGTTTGTTTCGTCGAAATCCGACATCGTATGCTCAACTTATCAGCGGTCAAAGTTGCAGTTGACTTGGTGGATAGATGGTACAGTGATGACGTCATCATCCGTACAGCTGACGTCAGCATGTGGTACGGAATCTGATATGGACCAATCCGCGGTTGACACGTGTCATACGTATGATGACGTCAGCATGGTACGGTCCAATCGCAGAGTGACATGTACAGTCCGTACATACAGTCAGCGTTCTGCGTGTCCCCGTACTCCGAGTCAGCGGACATTTGGCAGACCATACAGTGTTGACGTGGCATCCAGGTGGCATCTGAGTCAGCAGTCGTACACCCAGTCATCGGTGACATGGCAGACAGTTGGAAGATGACGTGGCTTTGGCAGCGAATCAGATTGTGCCACGTGGCATCCTGGTGGCGCGACACGTGTCTTTAGTTCTCCATTCCGCCGAGTGCTCCAAGTTTGTTTTGATTGTTAAAAGAGATGGGTGGAGGACTCGAACCTCGCACCACTCGCCTCCGACTATCCCGCGGGGCCGTTGCACCCAACCACCGGCGCTCACCTATGTATGGAAGCGGTTTGATTTTGGTATATTGATCGGTTTAAATTCGTTCAAAAATGTGCGGTCGCTGGGATTAGAACCCCGCACCGGCCGGGTGATAAAATTTTTGACCACCGCTATGCCATTGATCCGGTTTAAATCATCTGTGGCATTTGTTAGTTTTGTTAGGTGGTTAACCCGAATGCCATTTAAAATAAGAACTTACCCCTAATTTTTATATCAAAAACAAACTACAATCCTTTTTAAAGATTAACTAAAAATATTTTAAGATAACTAAGCCCGGGAGTTTAAAACTAGAAGGGCTTAAATTTGTTATTATGGAAGATTTAAAGATTTATTATGTAAAAATAGGGGATTTATTTTTGTTAGGGGAAATTTGGATGCAAAATTGGGAGATTGATGAAGATCCTTATGTAATTGGAGAGATAAGGTGAATATTTGCAAATCAATTGGTTGGTAACCAAATTGAGGAAATTTTATGTATTTAAAGGAGGCTTGAGGGGAGAGTTGTAATTAAGTTTTTTTTCAGGTGATGAAGTCCTAATGCTGAGGCGTCAAAAGAGAGGTCTTGTTGTGGAGATTCTTTCAGATCATTCTTGCACGTCAGAGCGCTGTTACGCTGCCGAAGTGCCTGGAGAATGGTGGTGCTATTGTAATCGATTTTGGAGTTAATCGGATCGGTCTCTCTATTGGAGTGGACCCGGAGACGTAGTCACATTCCGTGACGAACTCCGTTATCAAGCGTTGTTTGCACTTCTCTTCTTCTCTCTCTTTCTGTCTCTCATTTCTTTTCATTCTGTTATAATCACCTTGATTACGTTCTTTATGTTATTTCCTTAAGTTAATTTCATTTTAATTAACTTGAAATAATCATTGTAAAGCATTGTAAAAGTTTAAGCATTTAAACTGCAATCTAGTCTAGATCCTATCAGATCAATTCTAAAGTCTTGTAAAGTCTTGTAACAATATTTCATGCTTTTCTAGGCTTGATTTCACTATTTACACCTTTCTTATGCTTTATTTGACCCCTTTATGCACTCATAAGACTTAATTAAGTGTATTTTTGAATAAAACCTAAAAGAAATTTTGAATTATTTTGAATTTTGAGCCAAGAGGGACTCATTCGCCACCCATGGCGAATGGGTACCACCTTGGGCTTGTAAGTGGGTGTTAGGAATTATCTTGCATTTAATGTTGTTTTTTGGGTTTACATTCAAAAATACACTTAATTAAGTCTTATGAGTGCATAAAAGGGTCAAATAAAGCATAAGAAAGGTATAAATAGTGAAATCAAGCCTAGAAAATTGTGAAATATTGTTACCAAACTTTACACCACTTTAGAATAGGACTTGATAAGCGATGAAAAGGTGATTTTTAGGTGAAAGATCTTAAGAGTGTAAGAGAAGTACATAGGAAACCTTAAAATTGTTGGTTCATTTTGGTGAACCTGCATATTGAACACTTTATCTTTTTTATTTCAATTGGATCTTGCATCCTAGGTATCCTTTGCATGAACATTCAATTAGGTTTTATTTTGTTTTTGCATCCTAGGGTTTCTAAAATTGCATTAGTGAAAGACTCATATAGACTTCATTTTTGCATATCAAATCATTATAAAACTAAAAATATACATTTGCATCTTCAATTTGCATCTGAAAAGCATTAAAATCACTTTAATTTTTTTGAAAAACATAAAAAAATCTCATACCTGGACTTATTCGCCACCCTAGGCGAATCAATCCACCTACACATTTTGGACTCATTCTGCATTACAATTTTATGTAGTTAATTTCTATCATACTTTCTCGATTGTCTATTTTCTCTTCTTTCTTGCATCTTACTTTTCTTTCATTCACTATCATCATGGCTTTTTCTTTTAACAAGTTTTGGAATTCATGTAAATCCTTAATATAAATGTCCAATTGTACCTTTGGTATGATCCTAATGACCTTGAGCTTCCTCATGCTCCTTCAACTCCAAATGAATGTCCTCGTGTTTTCGACATCATTGGAGAAGATGATGATAGCATGAACAAGTTATTCAATTCATGCCTTGATAACCTTCAAGCAAATGCAGCCTTTTACCCATCCATGAAATCACAAGATCTTCCTACTATTTCACCTCCTGACATGTTTGGATACTTACATCCTGAAATCAATGAAGGACCTAAGTTCCCCTCAACAAGTGGAACTAGTTCCTCTACACAACCACATCCTCAACCATTTTATGATAAAAAAGCTACAAACACACCAATCAACCTTGAAGAAACATATGGAAAAAGCTGCACTATCTTAAGTAAACAAGGATGTGATACAACAATCGAACATGACATTCACCAACTTTTAGAACAAAGACCAACAAATGAGAATACAATAGGAATAGGATATCAAGATCCTTCTCATGCTAATAAGCCTCCTTTTGAATATTCGAGACTTCGCGATGATAGTACAATGATCTTTGATTCTCTTCTTGACTTGAATAGTATCCTTCCACGTGAACAACCATTACCTGATTCTAATGACAAGGATGCTAGGATCCCCATGGGTTCTCTTCCTCCTTCCATCCATGAAAAAAGAGAATCTAGCAAATAAAAAAGGCCTTACAAATTGAAACAACTCAAGTTTCATATCTATCCACCACTTGAATGTGAAAGGAGACTTCAACTTCTTTTAAACAAAGACCTTATACTCTTACTACCTTCAAACAGGCTGGTCATCCATCCTAAAGACTCTAACATGCCATATTGCAAATATCATTGTGTTCTTGGACACCAAACCGATGAATGTCGAACATTGAAGGTTATTGATATCAAGTTTCCGCAATCCATATGAAAGTATTCAATATTGCTTCTGGATTAGATTGTGTAGAATTTTTTGCATCAATTTTTCGGATCACACTCTATGATCCATCATCAAGATGGTAGAGAGCAAGAGGAGAAAAAATGGTTGATTGTAGACTAACACTAGATAAAAAGAGAGAGCGGAAAGGGGAGGGGTAGGGGGCACAAAGTTCGAGGGACAAAATAGAAAAAGAAGAAAAAACTAAACAAGAGAGAATACAACGCAAAAAATTAAGCAAGCCAATAAATTAGAGGGAAAATAAGCTCACAAAAATAAGAACACTAGGGTAACAAGGGAAAAAGAGAAAAAATAAACTCAAAGAATAAAGAGAAATTTTAAGGGTAATAACCAAGACACTTAAATTAATGAAAATAAATCGAAAGAACAAGAAACGAACTATTACCCAAAAGGAAAATAAACAAGAGGATAAATATAAGAGGAACACGAATAAAAGAAACTAAAAGAAAGTGAAAGAAAATATCATTAAAAATAAACAAAATATCAATAAAAATAAAACAAAAAGAATAAAAGAAACTAAACAAACTTTTAATTGCTTAGTTGTTTTATTCTTTTTGGCTTATTTTTATTGATATTTCGTTTCACTTTCTTTTAGTTTCTTTTATTCATGTTCCTCTTATATTTATCCTCTTGTTTATTTTCCTTTTGGGTAATAGTTTGTTTCTTGTTCTTTCAATTTATTTTCATTAATTTAAGTGTCTTGGTTATTGCCCTTAAAATTTCTCTTTATTCTTTGAGTTTATTTTTGCTCTTTTTCCATTGTTGCCCTAGTGTTCTTATTTTCTTGTGAGCTTATTTTCCCTTTGATTTATTGGCTTGCTTAATTTTTTGTGTTGTATTCTTTCTTGTTTAGTTTCTTTTTCTTTTTCTATTTTGTCCCTCGAACTTTGTGCCCCCTACCCCTCCCCTTTCCCCTCTCTCTTTTTATCTAGTGTTAGTCTGCAATCAACCATTTTTCTCCTCTTACTCTCTACCATCTTGATGATGGATCACAGAGTGTGATTTGAAACATTGATGCAAAAACTTCTACACAATCTAATCCAAAAGCAATACTGAATACATTGAAGGTTATACCAAACAAGTATCACTTCAATGATGCCAACAACTTTCCTATCATCCCTTAAAATAAAATCCCTTCATCATGCCATAGTTGTAGAATTTTCCATTCTCACTATTGCATGACCCTTCCCATCACCTACCTTGGCTCATTATTGTCATACACTTAGTGGGGGCAATAAGTTGTTAGCCATGTCCTCATAATGCATTTTTCCTTATCTCTTAACCGCGTTATTTCTCTACCACTTATCCTACTTGAGATTGAGAAGCCAATAATTCAGTTAATGGTTGAATTGCACTTGCACTACTAGCCCCTTTTGCATTTTCCTTTTGGTGTGCTTTTATGTGTGTATCATGTTCCCCTGTAATGTGTTTTTGATTTTTTCTCTCTCTTTGTGCACTTCCTCTATTTGTACCTCTATTTTTCTATATGTCCTACATTTCCTTTTTGTTTTGTGTTTTCCTTTTGGGGATGACACAAAGCGTAGAGTTTCCCTATGTCTATTCCATGTTGACCCAAAAGGATCTTTTACTTTTTCCCTTTCTATTTTGTTTTTTCCTTTTGGGGATGACGCAAAGCGTTGAGACGCCCTATGTCTCTTCCATGTTGACCCAATCAATCCCTTTTCCTTTTTACTTTGTCTTTTTCTTGTGTTTTTCCTTTTGGGTATGACCCAAGGCATTGAGACCAAATTGTCTCCTTCATGTTGATCCAAAAGCTTTTCATTTTCTTTCACCTTTTTATTTTCTTTTCATTTGTGTTTTCCTTTTGGGGATGATGCAAAGCATTGAGACTGCAATGTCTCTTCCATGTTGAACCAAAACAGACATTATTTTTTTTTCTCTCTTTGTGTCATTCTTCTAGTTCTATGTATTTTGGGGAATGATGATAATTTTGAGCTCTTTCATAGAAACATTGCAGCAACAAACATACTGACCCAAAATCCATAGATCCCTTTGGTGTGTTCCTTTCTAGGGGGAAACTCCCCTTTCTTTTGTTTTCTTTTTCATTTATAGGAAGCAGCCTTACTTGAAAACATATGACTTGGCATTGGGGCTTTCCAAGTTAGCTCTCATGTCTTGTTTTTCTTTTTTTCATCTTTCGCTTGCTACTTTAAAGTAATTTCTCACAGAAAAATGTGTAGCAATTCCTCTAAAGTGGGTGGCATACATTGGAATTATTCATTTACAAATTCTTGGTTCTTAGTCCAGCCTTGTCACTTCATATGACGCGTTTATCACCTTGTGGATGACATTGGGTGTGATGTCTTTCATAAGTGTGATCTATCTTAGCATATTACATTCCTCTTCATAGTCTGATGTGACACACTACATCCCCTAAGTTGTGAATATTCCATTCTTTGATTGGTCCTCTCTTGGAGACATTAGACACAATGTTCCCTAAGTGATAGACCTCGCATGAATTAAACAAGACTCATTTGAACATATTTTTCATTTTACATTTTTACATTTTACATTTTTACATCTTTGCCACCTTGCATAACACAACTTGCATGTCTATGGTAGTATCCTCTTTGTTCATGAGTTTTAAGCATATGAAGCTTTGCTTGTCTCATGAAGCACGAACCAAAATTTTCCTTTGTGGTACCTTGTTAAAGTTATCAGAGGTATAACTTTGATATGGTTGAGTAGGAAGCCCATTTCACGGCACGACTTTCCCCATAGCAACCTATGTGTTTTTTGTGAGTGCATAACAACTAGCGTATGTATCTCACCTTTTGGGCCTTCTCACCTAGTGGACCACCATGAGTTATGTGACCCCAAAGTGACTTTGCATTCTCTTTTTTAGACAAACAACCTAGATCTAATTCACAACTAATTGAACAAATGATCGAGGCTTTATTTGACTTTTCCTTTTTCTCTTCCTTCTCTCTTTCTCTTTCACACACTTGTGTTCATTTGTTCTTATGTTTAGTTTTCCATGGGATATTCATCCTAGGGGCTTGATCATCCCTCTTGATCATTGTTATTCCATCTTGCTAGCATAAGTGCATTTGGATCCCTCTCGATATGCATGGCTACTTTAGTGTGAGTTTGAAGCAAGTGCATCCTCTCACTAAACTGGGGGCTAAATGTACCATAGAAAAATGGATCATTGACATTTTCATGGTCTTTTAGGTCTTTCTCTCATGGTGCTTGATCTATTTTGCTTTGATTTATGTTGCATTGTAACTTTTGCATTCACATTAGGTCCTTAATATTCAAATTATGGTGTCTTTTGAAGTTGTTGTGAAGTGTTGTAACACATTTCTACACTTTTCTACACTCTTTTCATTACAATTCACCTAAAAATCACCTTTTCATCACTTATCAAGTCCTATTCTAAAGTGTTGTAAAATCTTGTAACATGATTTCATGCTTTTCTAGGCTTGATTTCACTATTTACACCTTTCTTATGCTTTATTTGACCCTTTTATGCACTCATAAGACTTAATTAAGTGTATTTTTGAATGTAAACCTGTCAAACAACATTAAATGCAAGATAATTCTTGACACCCACTTACAAGCCCAAGGTGGGACCCATTCTCCATGGGTGGCGAATGAGTCCCTCTTGGCTCCAAATTCAAAATAATTCAAAGTTTCTTTAAGGTTTTTATTCAAAAATACCTTATGTTGGCATGTGATGTTGTATTATTGGGTTATTAGGGTATAAGTGTGTATAAATAAGTGTTTTTCTACCCATTTTACACATTATTCATTCACTAGTTCATTCAAGCATTCAATCACATTCATCATCAAAACATCATTCAATCAAGCAATCATCAAGCATCTTAGAGCAGGCAGTGACATATCTTCAGGCTTCTTTAACAAGGTTGTGGTGAGTTTAGGACATTTGTGTGTTGTTTATTCATCATTCCTTGTTCATTTCTTTTCATCTCTTTATTAAGGGTTTGATTACCAAAGTGGGATTTGACCAAGGCAAATACCTATACTCTAACCCTTAACCATTTCCCCCTTTTTCATATGTATTTGTAGACTTTAGTATGTAGATATGTTAAGAAAATAGGTATTGAAAGGTGGTCAAGAAGTTAACAAAGTGATTCAAGTCAACTAAACCCTATTCCAAGCTTGGAGTCAACCTACATTCCATTTTCTGTAGATTTGATTTCGTCAACCTAACAAAAAGACAAGTGCAAATCTGGAGGTCTACAAAATTGACCTTTAAATTTATAGAATTTTGGAGGAGGATTGATTCACCATTAGTGATGAATGAGTCCCACTTGAATGCTGAAAAAGGTGATTTTGTCAGAATCCAGTTCCCGACAGTCGGAAAGCAGTTTCTAGTGTTTTTACTAGTAGGAGGACTAATTCGCCATTAGTGGTGAATGAGTCCCATTGGTGATTTACAGTGATTTATGGCAGATTTCAAGACATTACAAATTCATCATCTAATTCCCAAGTGTACTTTGTCATTCCTTGTTCAATTCTATTTGCATTAGTTTTCATCTCTATTTCATTTTCTACATATCACATTGTATTTTCAAACATTGCATATTACACTAGTTTTGCATTCATAATCAACAATTACATCATTTAGTTGTATTCACATCATTGCATTTAGTCATACACACACCCTACATTCCTCTATTTGAGTGAACCATCATAATTTTAGGGTTCTATCTCTCTCCTTTTAGGTGAAATATCTTAAGAGTGCAAGAGAAGCACATAGGACACCTTAAAATTGTTGGTTCAGTAAGGAAAAAATTCATGGAAATTCAAAAGGATGAAGAGGAGATGGTCCCAACTTTTAACCTCTGGTTTGTAAAATCAATAAGAGATATTCTTGAAACCATGAGACCAAGTGATGCAAAGTGTTTAATTGTATATTTAGGTGCATTTGATGAAAAAATAAACTATTTGCTGAGAGATAAGGAGCCTACAACATTGCATCATGCATATCAAATTTCCATGGAAATTGAAAACAACTTGAGATACTTAATGATGAAGGGGTATATGGCTGCAAGTTTCGGTTGTTTTAGTACATCTCATACAAGTGGATCAGACAATAGAAGTGATTTTCATAATGCTTCTATTGTTCTAATCAGTCTATTATTACCCAAGATTACTAATGATGAATTACTAATTAAGAATCCACAAAGCTTAAGTAACATTGATCAAATATCTTTTGTTCAAAGACAATCTAGTATGAAAAGATATCAAGGGGAATCACCGTATGACCTATTTGCAAGGTTTTTGGATGCCTTGTTGGAAATTTCTAAGAGTCTCATACTAGAGGATTTAGTGTGCATTGATCTATTTTATGAAATTTTTGAGCTAGGACTGAGTACCTTGCCAAAGGATTGATCAAATGCAACTTGATTGGATAAGGATTGCTGAAGAACCTAATTGTGATTATGCACAAAGTATGAGATCCCAAGGTGTGAATGGTGGTTATCTAATTGAAAAGAATCAAAAGGAAACTCAAGCAAGTGAAAAAGGTAAATCAAAGAATAGAAATTTTCCTTGTGGTGTGAGTGCAGACAATGATTGTAATCAATTTATAGATAACCCATATGCAATTCAGTACATTATTGATGAGGATGAAGATACATTTGTAAGTATTGTTGTTTTCTCATCACAAGTCAATAGTCAAGAAATTGAGAATGAAAGATTGAGTATTCACATTGAACACTCTAAGCATAGTCTAGGTGATGATGAATTCCCTTGCAATAATGATCAAGGGGAAACTAAGGTCTTTGATTACTCTTTTGAAGAGTATGAATCTTTCTATGATGATGTGGAAGAATTTTCTTTGCATGAGGGATACAATACTATTGATGCTCATGAGGTGTTTCCCTTACAAGTGAATGAACAAATTCCACGTGATGGATACCCAGAGTACAATCTAGTTATGTCAAAACTAGAGCATGCACGTTTTGTGAATGATGATGAGTTATAAGACAAGAATGTATGTGTTTAGTATCTTGAGCTTAAGCATAGTATTTAAAAATATGATAACTATAGTGCTAACTAGAAAGATCATGTCCTAGTTGTTCTCGATTGTCTATGTGAAGCGAAGATGGAATTTACAAGTTTTGTTGCAAGAATGGACATGATTGTCTTTGACAAGGAATGTATTGATGAGGAAAGGGATGAAGAAGTTTGTTCAAATGCTAATGAGCAAGAATTAGATTATAATGAACCTTTCACATTTGATTCAACATACTTATCAATGGATTAGGTGCACGAGTGCCTTCCTTTTGACCCTATTAATCCAGAGTTATTTGAGTTGTCCTTGGAAACATTTTGCTTTGAGTTGGATGATAATTCAAAAGGAAAATTAGAATATGTTACTAAGAATGAAATGGAAGTATTCTTTGATGCATGGGATATAATTAACAGTGATTTTTGTGGTGATGACCCTGATTTGAATAAGAGCAAAAGAATCGTAGGTTTTGATGAATTACTCTCCTAGGGAAGTGGAGCATATGGCAATGTGACTAGTTCACAATGCTCAAAACACCAATTTAACAACATTTATGTGCATGAACGTTTCTTGTTCATCACTCAAGATAAATGTTTATTTGGCATGGGATATAAACCAAAGGATGACTCCAAGGTTTGAAATGAACTTTCTATTAACCCTAAGTTATCAAAAATGGAATTGCAATACAGTTTCAAGGGGTCAAGATATATGTTCCTAGGTAAGGATCTTGAACAAAGTGTCTATGAGGGTTTTAGTTTAATGTGTAAAATGAATTTTTTGTCAACTTCTATGATGATAATGATAAAGTTGATTATGAATGTTTTCTATTTCAATTCCAATCGGATGAGTATTTGGTGAAGCATGATTGTGAACTGAACAAGCTAAAGTGCTACATTAATTATGGATTCCAATTAATGTCTAATAACAATTTTTAGTTGGACAAGGTTAATGATGACAATGGTAAGTTGAGACATATGTCAATAGTGGTTGGTTGCAGTGGCCACAACAAGCATAGTTGGTGGGAATTTCATGGCAAGTTTTTCAGCCTTGGCCCAGTGCAAACAACAAAAAACAAGGTTTTTGATAGAGGAAAGATTGGTTCCAATTTTTGTGGGGCTTGGGTCCACCAATTGAAATTGAATCCTATTAAACTAAAAAGTACAGGCTAAAATATTGTACATCAAAAAAGGCTTCTAGGAAAATTTGAGTACACATTGTACAATCTTGTAATTTTTGTATATAGGTGTGTTTGCTTTGGTTTGGTTCTCTTGCCTTGTCCCAGGTAGGTCCTTGATTTTGGTTCTTTGTGCCTAGTTTTCTTCACCTGAGATTCTTGGATCTTACTCTATTTTGGAGGAATAGACATCCCCAATAGGAGCCACTGATGGAACCCCTAAAAAAATGGTGTGTTCCATCCAAAAAATTTACAAAAAATTAGTTAATCTCGTGCACTTGGGCTTAGGGTTTTGTCTTTCATCATTCCTTATGGTTTGTAATGTTAAAACCTTCTTAAATTTAAACCATTAAGTCTAATGCCCATTGCAATGTTATATTTTTCCATTTACTTGCTATGCCTATTCTGGTCATCTTAATGGCAACCTGAGTCCTTTAAATCCATTGAGCAACCGACCCCATGTGGTTAGGATCTCTAGCCACCCATTTCTAAACCTTTTCACGTGCCTAGGTGCTCAAAATTTATTTATTTCAAAAGGTTGATTTATCCGCCTTGTTTAGCCTTTACATCCTTTGCAATAAGGGGTTATCTATCTGTTAAAACCTTATCTTATGTTATCCTAGGCAGTCCACTTTGTTAAAAACAACTAAGTGCACGTTCCTATTTCTAGTCACATGAATCATCACTCATCGTTGAAGTCATTCTTACCATCGAGTTCCTTTCTGTGATGAGTGGTGTGCTCAATTTCCTTCTCATATCACCTATTTTTGAATTTGTTTGGTCCCTTGGTCCCATTATAATGACGTACAACGAATATTGTCTTTACTTCAAATCACATCATCGCAGAAGCATTTTATCACCTTTTTTAGTTGTAGTGATGAGTGATGGGTATGTGTTGAATGAAGTGGTACAATCTTGTGACTTGTTAGAGTTTGGTGGTGTCATTGTTTTTCCCCATCATTGAAAGCACACCTGAATCAAAGTTAGTTACAACAATGTGTGATGGCTTGTGGCTACATTAAATGGCATCATTGGAAAATCCTCTTTGTCGAAATACAAATGCAACTTTGTTACTTTTTTGTGAAAATTGATAAGGGATATACCAAGGAATATTCCCTTCAATGGGGTATTGTTGTTCATCACCAAAGTTTGGAGATGGCTTAGGAGCATTACTACGATGAGCAACAAATTAGTGTTGAAGATATGGTAAATATGTGGGTAATTAAGTGGTCGATTTTCAAGGTGTCATTATTGTTTCCAAGTCCACATGAAAAGGAAAGTGGAAAAGCTTGAGGAGTATCATTGATTATGTTTTAAATAAAAAATGATCAACGACCAAGATTCAAAGTTAAGAAGTTGGTTGTCAGCTTGCTCTTGCAAGCCTCCTTTGAACATTAATGGATACATGCTCCAGTTGCCCTACTTAATTCAGATCATCTACTATTTTATCTCACCATTTGCAACCATCGAGAGTTGAGAAATTGGTTTAGAGCTAGAGAAGAAGTGTGTGAGTCCAAGGCAAGTAATTGCAAAGATATTGAAGTAATTGTCCCCGATAATTAAGTATTTTTACTTGCTTTGTTCGAATTATGCATTAGTTGGGTTGTGAGTTATGAATTCCTAGGGTTGGTGAGAGTTTCAATTACCTTTTCTTTCCACTTAGATTGATAAGAATTGTGTAGGTCTCAAGGTTTTTCTTTGAAAATTCCAATTTGAGAACAAACTAGTGAGTTTTCCTAAAGGTTTGCTAACTCTTGTTTCATTTTCTGTGAAAATGAGTAAGCCTAGTGAGTTTTTCCAACTATTCAAGAGGTCTAGGAGGATTAGTATGCTTTATTCTTAGGATGATACACCTTAAATTGAACAAGAAACACAAGGAGCTCCTGCAAAGCGAAAAGAGAAGAGGAGAGCATGTAAGAAGTCTATGAGGATTGGTGTTAAGAGCACTTACAATCTAAGGAATAGGGTTCTTGTTCATAACCAGGCTGAGTCTGGTGGGAAATTGGCTAAGTATTTGGGAAAGAATAAGAAGTACCACAAGGCTTATGCTTCTTATATGGGGAGGCATAACTCTGCCAGGCAGGATTCAATTGGTCCTTTGAGTGATGAGGGAGATGCTAACCCAGAGTATGCCTAGTACCTTGTCACTCTAGCATGTTGGGAGTATTCTGATGATGGAGAGGTAGTGGATTCTCTAGTTTCAACAAGAACACAAAGGGGATGTGCCTACTCTGATTCTAAAGAATTAGAGTAGCACCCCAGTTTTCTTTTTCTTTTTTATGACACCGTTGCCACAATGACAACTTCATCTTCTTCAATGAAAGTGTAGGTTTTTGTCTCAGGTTCTGAAATGGAAAATATTCTTTGGTTGACTTGGAAGAGAAATTTTGGTGCTACTAGAATGACAAATGATTCCTTTTGGAAGGCTGGTTGATCTTCTTCAACGAACTATATGGGTTTTATCTTTTATTTTCTCCCCAGTTTGCAATATGCAAATAAGATCATAGGCTTATGAGGGAAGATTGTAGGATTGTCAAGTAGTTTTTCTTTTGATACAATGAGTTGAGTATTGTAATAAAATACGCCAATAGTCCACAAATATTGAGTCTAAATCGCTAATGTATTACAAATTATTACAATTATGACTCTAATACCCAAAGAAAAGCACTAGTCTATTTGTTTGGTTATCTTAATATAAGTGAGTAGTTCTTGCACCTAACCATGAACATAAAATACAAATGAAAATCATCTAAACACCTTTAATTTAAACATATCATTATGAAATATCATTTTATTCCTTGCGATAGATAGTAATTTGCTTAAGGGTCAGCCAAATCCTTGATGATTTTTATCTATCTGTACCTTATAGGAATACGTCTGTTTGTTCAAATTTTGATGATAAAATGGTAGACGAATATCATATGAATATTATCAAGATCACCCTCCTACGTTTCATAGAGCCCGAAGAGTAGAAGTAAGGTCCTAGTAATCCTTTCTTGTTTGTTGGCCAATCCTTAGCTATGCTTATCATTGGATTGTGGGAAATTCATAGGCATCAGGTGAGATCAAGTTTGGTTCTAAAAAAATAGCCAATAGGTCATTCAATGTGGATGCAAAGTGATTGTCACCTGAGGAAGGGCATATGATTGCTAACAAGAGAGGACCATGCAATGTAAGATATTGTTAGGATATTTTGTGTTAGTTGTATGCTATACCAAAGTGGTACGATAGGAATATCGATTAGCCATATGATGGAATTACAAGTCATACAACATATAGTAGAAATTTGGAAATAATTGACACTGCATTGTATGGAAATTTATGCACATTGTACAATGAGAATTGATTGTAGGTGCATATCGTATGAGGAGGATGACACCATATGATGGAGAGGTGTGGTTGTACAATGGGAGGATGGCTTAGCTGTATGGAAAAAAATGGATACTAGTTGTATTATAAGTGAATGTCTAGGTCGTACGATGAAGGGAAAAGGCTATATATTGAATGGTGTAAGTCCTACACTGAATGGTGTAAGTCATATGTTGAATGGTGTAAGCAATGCACTGAATGGTGTAATACATGTATTGAAAGGTGTAAGTCATCCCCTCCAAACTTGTATATTGCACTTGGTCTATCTGAGACTTGAATGGATGTCATACAATGTAATAATGATTTGACTGTCTAATAGAAACATTACATCCACAACATGCTCTATGATTTAAAACAATTTATATGGTGAATGAATGTGGATTTTTGATCCTTATAGATGGTTATATGGTGTAATTAGAAGTGGATCGTACTATGTGAGAAAAAGGTGAATGTTGTATGGTGAATGAATCTCCTATCATGGACCTCCATACGATTTACACACACAACTTCCTATCAAGTTGTATGGTGTACTTGGGAATTTTCCAGCAAATGAAAACTATACAATGTGCATAAAATAGGGATGTTGTATGATTTTCTTTATTCCCTTTGTAGATGCGTAAAATGTAGATGCACCCGGTCTTGATTTTACTAACACCAGTTCATCCTAAATCATCTCTCTGCTAATCATTTAATTAAATAATCTCTGTTTAATTAAATTCATCACATTTCATCTCTTAATTAAATAAATCATTTTTTATCTGATTAAGTCATCATCTCCTATTAATTAAATAAATCACTTTTTTTAGTTAATCCTAGATAGTCCCTCTTTTAATTAAATAATTCATTTTATTTAATTAATCTCTAAAGTCATCTAATTTAAATTAAATAAATTAATCTTTATTTGATTTAAAGCTAACACTATCCTCTTTAATTAAATAAATCAAATCTTATTTAATTAAGTCTAAAATCATTATTCCTCTCATTTTGATTTATTTAAATAAAAAAATCTAAATCAAATGGTCAAATCAACTAATGTCCTTTAAATTAATCAAGTCCTGATTAATCTTAGTCCTAATCCATCAAATCCTCTAAATTTTGCAACATGCACATGAAAATCAATTTAATTGATTTATAAATAACCTATTTTCATTCAAAAAAAGGCATCAAAGATGGAATATTCCTCACATTTGAAATCTCCCCCCAAAAGGTCTTGTCCTCCAGACATTGCAATTAACATCTCTTAGAAGTTCTTTTCTTGAGCCATGTGACATTAACTTCACCTTTCACCTCATCCTTCAAGCCATATTTTGAATTTGAATCTCCCCCCTCTTTGCAAATTCTCCAAAATGTGCTCAAGATTCCTCCATTCACATCTTGACAAGTGGCACTTGCCCATTGGATGTTGAATGATCCCACATTCATCCATTTTGCTCATTCCTTCATCTTGTTCTTCTATTTATAGAAGGCTTCTCTTTGTATTTTGAATCCACAACTTAGAGCAAAGTTACTCTCTTCACATTGAGAGCTAATTTTATCCATTTCATAGTAAAGTTCATCATTTTCATGGTTTCATAGCAAGATTACGTCAAAATTTCACCAAGGAGCTTCAATCATCCACCACTCTTCATCAAAGCCTACATAGGAGTTGGGAAAGGGCCAATTTTGACATTAGACTGACACGAATTCCCCCATGGGATCAAGAGTTTACATGTTTAATTAGGATTTCATTACTTTCTTATTGTGTTCTTCATTTTATTTCCTAGTTTGAGCATTATTAATGGATTTCATCAGGAATCTTAATTCTTACTTGCATATGATCTTCTAATGTGTTTGTTTATTGTGTTTTGCAAGTATTAGAATTGGGGACATTTTGGTGCTAGAGGGAGGGAAAACCAGAAGTTTAAATCACATTTTTTCATCAAATTTTGTGTTGTTTTCTATTTGTTTTGGTGTCTACAGGAAACTGCACCATTCACATTCTAGTGGCACCATGTAGTACCGCTATCAGTCCAGCGGTGCCGTACAGAGTCACTCGCAAGTCCAACGGTGTCATACAGAGCCACTCACAACTCCAGTGGTGCCATATAACACCACTTCAAAATCCAAACAGTGATGCCTATGTAGGAAGAGTCGTTGAACTTTCTTGCTTTTTTACTCAAACTTAAAATGACCATCTCTTCGTCATTTTTTGGTCTTTCTCCGAGTTTTTTATTTTAAAATGGGGTAGAATTTCATAAGCTATTCAATGATATAGGTTTTTTTCAATTTTGATAGAGTTAAAATTTTCAAATTTTCACCTAATGTCAAATCACAATGAAACTTGGTCTAAATTTTAGGGTTTTTATGCTTAATCATTTATCTAACCCTCATATTTTCTTGTTTCTTGATTTCATCTAACATTTGGAGCTTGTATTGTAGGTTTTAAAGGATCATGGAGCATGGAAGTCAAAGAAAAAGCATTATCACATGATTGTAATAAGTGTTTTTAAACACTTTGGGAGCAATTATAATCCCATCCTTAAGGCTTTGTTATCTTGAAGTTCTAGGACTGAATAATTTCTTTTGGGCTCT